>CM047872.1:12932020-13061158 GCA_026212405.1 Petrea volubilis | reverse complement strand
AAGAAATAACCCTAACTTGTACAGTGGCGAAAACGAACAACATGAAACACAAGGTATTAACATTATGAAAACATATTCCTATAAATATAAACTAAACACATAAAAAAATATATATATCTATTCATACTGGGAGTGAGAATACGGGTCCTACATCCTCCCCTTCTTAAAGGAATTTCGTCCTCGAAATTCGACCTTGCTAGTCAAAGAGATGTGGGTATTTGTCCATCATGTCTTCTAATCTTTCCCATGTAGTTTCCTCAGGTTATGATATTTCCACAAAACTCTGATATAGGAATGGAACGGTTTCGCAGGGGTTCTTTCTTTTACTTCAAGAATGTGAACAGGTTCTCCTCATATGTCAAATCCTTATCTATTTCAAGGGATTCGTGATTTATCACGATGAGAAGGGATCCGGGTGATACTTTTTAAGCATGGATCCATTAAACACATTATGAACTGCAGATAGGCTTGTAGGTAAGGGCGAGTTTATAGGCCACCTTTCCTATCCGTTCTAAAATTTCAAACGGGCCAACATATCTTGGGCTTAACTTTCCCTTTTTCCCGAATCTTAGGATCCCTTTTCTGGTGAAACCTTGAGAAACACAAAGTCCCCTTTTTCGAATTCTAAGTCTTTACGCCGTCTATCTGCGTAACTCTTTTGTCGACTTTGGGCGATTGTCATGCGTTTTCTGAATGAGGTTAATGGCTTCAGTGGTTTCTCGTACTAGTTCGGACTCAATGATTTTGTTTTCACCGACTTCATTCCAACAAGCTGGAGACCGACATTTTCGTCCATATAGAGCTTCAAATGGTGCCATACCGATTGTGGATTGGTAACTGTTGTTATAAGCAAACTCCGCCAGTGCTAAATGTCGATCCCAACTACCTCCAAAAATCGATGTACATGCCCGGAGCATATCTTCAAGAATCTGTATAACTCTTTCGGTTTGTCCATCTGTTTTGAGGATGAAAAGCTGTGTTAAGATTTAACTTAGTATCCAAAGCATTTGCAATCCTTGCCAGAATTTGGAAACGAACCGAGGATCTCTATCGGAGACTATGCTTACTGGACGCTATGAAGTTTGACTATGTCCTGTTTATATAGTTTCAGCCATTTTGTCCAAGGAACAAGTCTTAGAGAATGCCATAATGCGCACTTTTGTGAGTCTATCAACTATACCCAATCGCATCATGGCCTTTTGATGTTCGAGGTAGTCCCATGACGAAATCCATAGTAATGTGCTCCCACTTCCACTCGGGTATAGGTAAGGGCTGTAATACTCCAAAAGGTTTCTGGTGAATAGCCTTCACTTGCTGACAAGTTAAGCATTCTTGCTACAAACTCCGCTATTTCCCTTTTCATATTATTCCACCAATATTGCTTTTTCACATCCTTATACATTTAGTTATCCCCGGGTGGATTGTATATCTGGATTTTGGATTTTCTTCTAAGATTTCTCTCTTCAACTCGTTATCATCGGGAACACATATTCTGTCTCTAAATCTTACTATTCCATCAGATGACAAAGTGAATTCTGTCCTTTGCCCATGGCTGATTTCACCCTTTCATTCTTTGCAATCCATTTATCTTCTGCTTGCTTCTCTTTAATCTTCTGTATTAGAGCAGGTTGGGCTTGTAAGTGGAGAGGATCATTCTGGACTTCTTTCGTTCGGGATTCCATTCGGAAATTCTTCTAACAATTCCATTCGCGCATCATCAGACATGCCAATTTAGGTTTTCTACTTAATGCATCAGCAACCACATTGGGCCTTCCCCTGGATGATATTGGATATTACAATTAAAATCAATTGATCATCTCGATCCATCGTCTTTGCCTCATATTCAATTCCTTTTGTGAGAACAGGTATTTTAAACTCTTGTGATCTGTAAGACTTCAAAAGAGGTTCCATATAAATAGTGTCGCCATTTCTTTAAGGCAAACACCACGGCAGCAAGTTCCAGATCATGAGTCGGGTAATTCTCCTCGTAAGGTTTGAGTTTTCGGGAGGCATAGGCGATGACTTTTCCGTTTTGCATCAGCACACAGCCAAGTCCTTCTTTAGACGCATCCGTATAGATTACAAACCCATCACTTCCATTTGGTAGAGTTAATATGGGGGCCGTAACTAGTCGGTTCTTTAATTCTTGGAGACTGGCTTCACACTGTTGGTCCCATACAAACTTTACCTTCAATTGGAGTAACCTTGTCAAAGGACAAGCAATCTTGGAAAAGTTTTCAATGAACCGCCGATAGTAACCTGCCAACCCTAAAAAGCTTCGCACTTCGGTTACATTTGTGGGTTGTTTCCATTCTGTAATTGCCTTTATTTATCTGGGTCCACCGAAATTCCCTCTTGTGAGATAATGTGTCCAAGAAAGGTTACTTGTTTTAACCAAAAATCACACTTACTGAATTTCGCATAAAGTTTTCTTTCTCTCAAGGTTTGCAATACTATCCTTAAGTGCTCTTTATGCTCGTCTTCAGACTTTGAGTACACCAAAATGTCGTCTATAAAAATCACGACAAACTGATCCAAATAGGGTTGAAACACCCGATTCATTAAGTCCATAAAAGTAGCAGGTGCATTGGTTAGTCCGAAGGGCATGACTACAAATTCATAATGTCCATAGCGACTGTTGAGGGCTGTTTTAGCTATATCTTCTTCTCGAATTCTGACTTGATAGTATCCAGATTTCAAATCCAACTTAGAGTACATGGACGCTCCTTGTAATTGATCAAATAGTTCTTCGATATTTGGCAGTGGGTATTATTCTTGATGGTAACTTAGTTAAGGGATCGATAATCGATACACAGTCGCAAGGTTCCATCCTTCTTTTTGACAAACAAACCGGGGCTCCCAAGGTGAAAAACTTGCCGAATAAATCCTTTATCAAGCAATTCTTCTAATTGGGTTTTAAGCTCTTTCAACTCGGCAGGAGCCATTTTGTAAGGAGTTTTGGAAATAGGTGCTGTTCCAGGTAGTAATTCAATGACGAAATCAATTTCCCTATGTGGTGGTAAACCCGGTAGATCATCAGGGAAAACATCTACGAACTCCTTTACAACTGAAACATCTTCTATTTTCTTTTTCTCCTCCTGTTTATTAAGTACGTATGCCAAGAACGCCTCATTCCCTTTTCTGAGCAACTGACGTGCTTTTATGGCCGAAATGATTGGTATTGATGGGGAAACTTTATTTCCTCTTATCTCGACTACTGGACAATCAGGTATACATAGTCGAACGACTTTATTATGGCAGTCTATTTGGGCGTAATGTGCGGCTATCCAATCCATGCCCAATATAACATCAAAAGCATTTATAGGCAACAAAACTAAATTGGCATTCAGAGTTCTCCCACCTACTACCACTTCACAATTCTCACAAATCCGATCAATCTTCCATGAAGTTCCCATCGGAGTACTCACTTCTAACTCGTAAGGTAAAACTTTAGGTTGCAACATTAAACTCGAAAAGAAATCAAACGATATATAGGAATGTGTGGATCCAGGATCAATCAATACTTTAGCTAAATGTCGGCAAACTGGAAGCGTACCTTCCACCACCGTAGGTTCAGAAATTTTCTCTTGGTTTATTGCGAACACTTTGCCTTGGACCCGAGGCTTGCTCATGCGATTCACGCCTTCCTTACCGGTCTTTTCTTGAGATGAAACCGGTGGTGTTCCCAATTGCGGACAATTTCTGATGAAATGCTCGGCACTTCCACATCGGGTGCATTTCTTTGCTTTACGCCAGCATTGGCTTTCAGTATGGTTAGGCTTTCCACAATAAGTACATGTGATGTTTTTCTGTGCTGGGAAATTAGTAGGATTCGTCCGGGGACCGGATAAACTAGTCTTGGCAATTTTATTGCTCATTCCAAAATTCCTTCCTCCCTGACCTCCCGAAGGCGAAGGCCTTACAAACTGTCCACGCTTAACTTTTAGCTGTTCCATCGTGCTTTCGACTTTCAGGGCAGTTTCCACTGCCACCACATACGTAGGCATCTGTACCGCGGCCAACTTATCTTGGATTTCCATCCTTAGACCGCCAATAAATTTCCAAACTTTCCTTTCTTCACTTTCGATGAAATAAGGAGCAAACCTAGCTAATCGAGTAAACATCGCCTCATATCGGGCCACACTTAACTCTCGTTGTTCTAGATTTAAAAACTCTCTTTCTCTTTTCTCTTGTACGACCCGAGGGATGTATTGCTTGTTGAATTCTTGGACAAAGTTAGCCCACGTACGCGGAACCCTCGTTTCTTCCCACTTCTGACTAACATGTTTCCACCAGTGTCTCGCATCCTCTTCCAGCCTAAAAGTGGCTAAGATAATTTTTTTCTCCTCTCCACACGACATGACTTCAAAAACCTTTTCTATGGCCTCCAACCAATTGGTGGCCTTAACATCATCCGGTTCTCCCTTAAAACTCGGAGGTCCCAACTTAAGGAAATTGGCAATGGCATCATTGGTGGTCTCCACATGATTATGATTATGATTATTTTGATTTTCGAGTAGGGTGGTGATTCGTTCGACAATGGCCGTTAGTTGCCCATCCGAATTTCCGTTGTTGATTCGTGTTCGCCTATTTGACATCTACATTAAACAAAATCAGTTTAGTAACATTAAACAAAGCCCGTTTATTTTATATACATAGGAGTTACATAACCTATATATACATAAAAGTTACACATACAAACGCAAAACGCACACTATCCTAGTGTGTATATAAAAAAAAAACAAAATACTAGCCGCAAGCACCGCCTACTCAACCTACTAGCCAAAACACTACGATGTTTCCTATGCCTTCCAAAGGCTAAACCATCTTCCAAAAGTTAACCATCTATCCTAGTCAAGATCATATGGCGCAAGTCTACTACCATCCCCGGAATTGATGTTCACTACGTCCGGGTTCGGTTTCGGCAACAAGTTCTCTTCAATAACTCCTAGGAGATCTCTAACCATGATGTACACAAACCCAAGAGTGCTTTGGTAGTGCTGATGGATCTGATAAATGTGGTTCTGTGCGCCTTCTAAACTAAGGCTCGTGTGATACAACTCCTCTTGCAACTTCTCGTGTTCCTCTTCAAGTAACCTTAGCTCTACAAGAAGCTCATCCACTTGAGGTGGGTGAACACGGACTGAGGAAACTCGAGAGGCTCCGCACGGATACCTTGACCTACGAGTAGATGATTCTCCAGAATAGGCCATTCCTACACACAAGTTCAAAACTTAAACAATTCATAAAAAAAATTTGTACATCCCAAAACCTATTGCTCTGATACCATCTGTAACGCTCCGAAACCTCCAGCTAATTATGAAAACATCTATTTATAACCATCTCACAAAACATGCTATTTTATAACATAATGAAATCAAACACACGTACTAATATTCCATAAGATAAATTTACAAACGTCATTTATTACATATACACAACATATAGATAACTTAACTACCAAGTCTCTAGCACAACGCATACATAACTAACTAAAAGCCTTGAAGCACCCTCCTAAGTCTTCCTCGATCCTATCTTCCTGTGTCTCAAATCCAGCTAAAACATAATAGAAAGTAACGTCAACATATACACATGTTGAGTAGAAATTCACATAAGACATGAGGTGTTCGTGTGAAATTGCATAGTATCATAAAAACACACAAAATTTCAATTCTTGATCAAATCACATAAATTTCAGCTCTAAGAGAGCAACACAATCCAATCATATTGTTACCGTTGTTTTCCACCTCGAAGGGTGGCTACCTTGTCTCGCCGTGCCGTAAACCAATTTCCAACCGAAACTCCCACCCATCCTAAACACACCGGTGGTCATATCTCGAGTATATGCTGAAAACCTACGACCCACAACCAATACATGGAGCACTCCGTTCATGCAAGATGGGAATAGGCATGGATGGCGAGAACTGGTTTAAGACCGGCAAGCCCATTGCCGCCAGGCCGAACTCTAGCCCCATCCATACCGAACACATATAGGGCCCTTACACACATAATTCCAACACATAAAAATCACAAGTTCATCATAATATACACTGATTTAGCTCAAATTCAACACAAAGTACCCAAATTTCCAGTTTTTGCGAAATCGACATTTACAACGTCGAACTGAAATTTTTTTTAACTTTCTACTACTAAAATTCCAACTTAAAACCTACTGGACATCCACACATATATTCCCAAGGTTGTGAAATAGACTTTTGGAGTATAAATTCCAGATTTTCAGTTCACGAAACCTGAAACTTTCAGACTGCGACGCGAAACGATTTAGTGCGCAACTTCTGAAATTTCCGGCTTTCGCAATCCAAACCTCCAGCTTTTTAAAACCTGTTTCTACAGCTTATTCTACACTGAATTTAAAGTATATAAACCAGATTTTTGGTTTGAAATTTTCGTATTTTTCAGTCGTACAAAAATCAAACTTTTCAGCTTTGAAAATAAGAGTTTCTGCATGAACAGTAATTCTAGCATATGCACAACTTGAATTTTCAGCTTTCATAACTTAAAATTTTAGCTTCTAGCACATAAACAAGACTCTAACAAGGTATAAAACATGATAATCTAGAGTTCAAGCATCACTTAAGCATATTTACAATAATTTCCAGCATGCATATTCAAGGATTTTAACCTAACATGCTCATAGAAACATCATATGCACACTATGTAAGGACCCGTATTCTCACTCTCATTATGTATCGATATATTTATATGTGACTATTTTATATTTACATGTGTTTATTTTATATTTATGGGAATATGTTTTCATAATGTTAATACCTTGTGTTTCATGTTCGTTTTTTCGAAAAATGTGCAAGTTAGGATTATTTCTTGTCCTAGTTAACTATCATATAAACTATATAATTCATGAAAATAAAGGTATACACATATAGATATATATATGTTCAGTTTGTGTAATAAGATTTAGAAGATTTTCGGAAAAACCCCTAAAGAATGGATAAATTGCATTTTCGACCCCTAGACATTTTTCTTCCCTATTATGCCTAATTATACATAAAATAAGAAAAAAACCTACAAGTTTTCAGAAAAATAAAGAGGGATGGACGAAATTTTGCTGAATATATACATATATATTTTAATTACTTAGTATATGCTAGTCTTATTCTCAATTCTTCTCAATTCTTCTACACATACACTTGTGCATACACTTGTACATGCACTTGGACAAACATTTCTAGATGAATGCATACATGTGTGGTCAAGAATAACATAGACTCACACTTAAGACACTAGACTCACACTTGGGTATTGAGTTGTAAAGAAAATAATCATGAGATTAAGACCTAAGTATATTATAATCTTCTCTCTACATACTATAAATAAGTAATTATACTAGACAAAACCCACTCACATACACCAAGTCTCACGACCACACACTCTCACACACTCTTTTACCTTCATTTTTTTGTCCAACTAACCACAAATTTCAGCCTACTTCCATCCTCACACTTTGCACCCCTTAAAACTACAAGAACAACCATTACTACTAGAAGGTAGAAACCTTGCCTATGGCATAAGTTAGCCTAAGTTTTTATGAAAGTATTAACTTCATATCTTCCCCATTAGACCTTAAGAGGTAACCACAAGTTGGTTTTCATCTTGGGTCTTAGGGAATACAAGAAAATTTGGGTATATGCTTATAGTGACATTATGTGCATCTTGCCCTTGAATGTCTTGAAACCATGCTGAAATTTTGCTTGCAATAGGTTCAAATGATGCTTAAGTTATGTATTATGATGTTTGATACTTTTTATTACTTCAATCATGTGTTAGAAGCTGAAATTTCGTGTTTGTCAAGATGGAATTTTAGTTCAACACTTGCTGGAAACACTATTCACAGTGCTGAAAATTTTGTTACAAGGCTGAAAATTCTTATTTTTATACAACTGAAAAATTCGATTTTTTCCAAACTTAAAACCTGTTTATATGTTGTAATTCCAGTGGACAATAAGCTGGAAAAACAGTTTTTTCAAACATGTAAAGTTCGGCTTCGAGGGCTGGAAATTTCAGTAGGCGCGCACTTGAGCATTTTGCGTCGCAGTCTGAGAATTCCAAGTCTTGTGGGCTGGAAACTCGAAATTTGATCAACCAAAACTTTATTTTACAATATTAGAAACATATTTGTGAAATCCCAGCAGGTTTTAGGCTAGAAATTCCATACTTGCAAACTGAAATTTTCTGCTCGTCGCAAATATTCGCAAACTGCAAATTTTCAGTTCGTAAAGGTTGAAAAATGTGTTCGTTTATGTGAGATCAGTGTGAAAGCATACTGAAATTTTGTAAAACTATGTGTTATACATGAAGTTATGTGTGCATGTTGGGCCCCAATGTGAATAGGGGTGGATGTGGTCGAGTTCGGCCGGGCGGCATTGGGCTTGCCGGTCTTAAATTAGTTCTCGACCCTCCATCGTTGCCTAATCCCTCCTTGCATAGGCGGAGTGTCTATGTACTGAAGTGGGTCGTAGGAAAATCGGCATATGCCCGGGATATGACTACTGGAGTGATTGGTTGGGAATTGGAGTGTTTGGTTGGAAAATATCGGCACGAAGTGATAAGGTAGCCGCCCGTCGAGGTGGAAGAAATCCAACGTGAAATTATGTGATTTTATGTTTGTAAATTTCTGTGACAATGTGCACAAATCTCACACGAGCACCTTATGTTATATGCAAAGTTTCTACTCAACATGTTGTTGACGTGTTTCATGTACTGTTTTAGCCGATCTTGAGGCGAACGGAGTTGCTAGCGAAGAAGACATAGGAAGGCGGTTCGAAATATTTAGCTAGTTATGCATGTTATATGATCGAGGTTATTTTGTAGTCACGATCGTGTATGTAATAATCAACTTACGTATACTTTTGGGTTTTCAAATAAAAGTATGAGTTGGTTTTACTACTGTTTTAGAAAGTGACATGTTTGTGTAAAAATTATAAATGGGATATTTTCATAATTAGCTAGAAGTTTCGGGTCGTCACACACTATGTACGTAGAGAACCAACACATCTTAAAATCCCTTAAACCCAAGATGGAAACCAACTTGTGGTGACCTCCTAGGTCTTACAGGGAAGATAACATGCTAAGAAATTAAGAAAAACTTAACCCTTACTCATGCCATAGGCAAATTTCTACCTTTTTGTAGTTTAAGGGTTGAATGGAAGTACAAGGTTGAAAGTGGTTGAAATTTGTGATGAAATTGAAAAGAGATGAAGGCAAGAGAGTATAAGAGGAAGAGTGCACGTTTTTTTTTAGTTGTATGTGGTGATTTTTATAGAGTGTGGGTGTGGTTTTTGGTATTTTCCAAGTAATATTTCATACAAGACATAACATTAAAATAGCCTTAAGTCATTTTCTAATTATTACCCTAACTAGCCAAGTATTTAATCTAAGTAGCTTAAGTGTTAGTCTAGGCTAATTTGGACCATACATGTATAACTACATCTAGAAGGGATTATACAAGTATATGTACACTTGTTCATAATCATCATTAGTTGAAGAAAGATTTTACAAGTGTATGTACACTTGTTCATAATCATCATTACTTGAAGAATGAAGACTTGAGAATGATTTTCTACCACGTATAAAATATTTTTATGTTTCTTACATCTTAAAAACGTCCACCCTTAGTGAAAAGCTGAAAATTTATAAGTTGTTTTCTTATTTTACATATTTATGGAAGAAAATATCATTTAGGAGTAGAAAATGTAATTTTAGGCTTTCTTTAGGGTTTTTCCAAAAATTTTTTAAATCTTATTACTCAAAACCAAACACACATATATATATATATATATCTGTGTGTGTACATATATTTTCATGAATTATATAGTTTATATGATGCTGCACTAGGACAAGAAATAACCCTAACTTGTACAGTGGCGAAAACGAACATGAAACACAAGGTATTAACATTATGAAAACATATTCCTATAAATATAAACTAAACACATAAAAAAAATATATATATCTATTCATAATGGGAGTGAGAATACGGGTCCTTACATTTTCCCTTGACTATCATCGATTAAGTAGCTGAAGCTTAATATTGGTTTTCTAGAGGTAAAAACTAAGAGGTGTTTTATTTCTTCATTTTATTCTATTTGTAAGTTAATATCTTGGCTAATCTAGGTTCTCACATTTTCTCATATTTTTTCTTCAGGCGTTTGGCAGAGGTGAGATGCCATGGGAGCTTCCTAACAATCATAGCTATCTATTGGTTATTCAGGTGATCTATACTGATTTCAACAGCATAACTCAAGTTAATCGTGCTATTTGCTTAATTAGAAGCTTGCCTAAATTGGAAGCTCTTCAAACTACAGTAAGTGATTGCCCTATCTGTATGCTTTTTTATGCATACATTATATGGAATAGCATATGAAACATGATTTAGAAAAGAGGATCTCGCGCGTGCACTTTCCAAGGACCATGCTCATTTCGCTCTTCTTGTTCAAGGAAAAGATTAATTATAAAGGTGACGTGAAGCCTACTGCTCAATTTCTAAAGCAAAAGAAGACCACAAAGTGACTTTTAGCCACATCAACAATGTCGATTTTGATGCTTTGCAGGTTCAAAACTTAAAATGGAATTTGTGAATCTTTTTTAGCATCAACTATTATACTTACAAAACTGGAAGTCCAAATTTATATGTCGTCCAAGGCCTATGACTAAATGGAATTTATTTTTAGTCAACCGAGATGAACAATGCATCTTCCACTTCTTGTGGGAAAGTGAAATCTACATTGCCATTATTGCAGTACCCCATTTACAAAGCTAGAGATCGATGTTTCAAATCTCAAGTGCTTTTGTCTCAACTTCTGCGAAACACCCCGTTCAATTTGTTTTCCAAACACTCCACTCCTTGAATAAAATTCAATTACATTTTCATGGGCAAGATATCAAGATTTCTGGATTAAGTTGATTGAGTTTTTCCCTTGACTATTATCGATTAAGAAGCTGAAGCTTAATAGTGGCTTTCTAGAGGTAAAAACTAAGAGGAGTTTTATTTTTTCGATTTCTTCCATTTATGTGACGTTATTTTGGCTCATCAAGGTTATCATATTTTCTCATGTTTTTCTTCACGCTTTGAGCAGGAGGTGAGATGCTACAGGAACTTCCTAACAATCATAGTTATCAATTGGTTCTTCAATTGATCTCTACCGATTCTGCAAGCATAGCTTAAGTTAATTTTGTTGTTTGCTTCATATGAAGCTCGCATAAATTGTAAACTCTTCAAACTACATCATGTGATTGCACTATCCATATGCTTTTTTCTTCATTTTCCCAATAAGACCTTCTACTCCAAAATTGTGTTTCGTCTTCAACTTCGTAATCCACATTCATGCTATGCGTATCAAATTGTTTCCTTAGTTATATATTGTATTTAGCGTGTATCCGTACATTAGATGGAATAACAGATGAAACTTGATTTAGAACAGAGGATCTCGTGTGTGCACTTTTCGAGGACCCTACTTATTCCTCTCTTCTTGTTCAAGATAAAGATCAATCATAAAGGCAATGTGAAGCCTACTGCTCAATTTTTGAAGGAACAAGAAAATTGTAAAGTGATTCTCAACCACCTCAACAATGTTGAGTTTGACGGGTTTTCAGATTCGAAACTTAAAATGGAATTTGTAAATCTTCTTTAAGCACCAACTACTGTACTTACAACTCTAGAAGTCCAAATCAGTTGTCGTC
The DNA here is from genome assembly GCA_026212405.1 of Petrea volubilis. NCBI lineage: Eukaryota > Viridiplantae > Streptophyta > Magnoliopsida > Lamiales > Verbenaceae > Petrea > Petrea volubilis. The sequence continues at coordinate 13,049,440 of CM047872.1, read as the reverse complement.
CTAAGCATACGACTAAAAGGAATTTGCTTCCAATCAACCGAGATAAATAAGGAATCTTCCACTTCTCGTGGGAAAGTCAAATTTACATGCCTATTATTGCAGCACCCCATCTGCAGAGCTGTAGATCGATGTTCCAAACCTTAGGTGCTTTTGCCTCAACTTCTGCAGAACACCCATTTCTATTGTTTCCCAAACACACCACTTTTTGAAGAAAATTCAATTACATTTCCGTGAGCAAGATATCAAGATTCCAGGATTAAGCTGAAAGAGTTTCTCCCTTGGCTATCATCAATTAAGAAGCTAAAGGTTAAAAGTAGCTTTCTTGAGGTAAAAACTTAGTGGAGTTTTATTTCTTTAGTTTCTTTTATTTGTGTGACTTTATCTTGGCTCATCAAGGTTATCACATTTTCTCGTGTTTTTGCTTCAAGCTTTTGGCCGGAGGTGAGATGGCACAAGAACTTTCTAACAATCAAAGCTATCTATTGATTTTTCAGTTGATCTGTACTAATTTCGTAAGCATAGCTTAAGTTAATTGTGATGTTTACTTGATTAGAAGCTTGTCTAAATTGGAAACTTTTCAAACTATAGTAAGTGAATGCACTATCCATATACTTTATTCTTCATTTTCCCAAAAGGACCCTCTGTTCCAAAATTGTGTTTCGTCTTCAACTCCATAATCCATATTCATGCTATGCGTAACTAATTACTACCATATTTATATATTACATTTGGCGTGTATCCATATATTCGATGGAATAAGAGATAAAACATGATATAAAACAAATGATCTCGTGCGTGCACTTTTCAAGAACCATGCTCATTCCTCTCTTCTTTTCAAGGTAAAGATCAATCGTACTAGTGACGTGAAGCCTACTGCTAAATTTCTGAATGAACAAGAACACTATAAATTGACCCTTAGCCACCTCAACAATGTTGAGTTTGATGGCTTTTCAAGTTTGAAACATAAAATGGAATTTGTAAATTTTCTTCTAGCATCAAGTACTGTACTTATAAAACTGGAAGTCCAACTTACCTGTCGTCCAAGCCTACAACTAAATGGAATATGCTTTTAGTCAACTAAGATGTACAAGGCATCTTCCACTTCTTGTGGAAAATGAAATCTACATACCCATTACTGCAGTACCCCATTTGCAGAGATAGAGATCAACGTTCCAAATCTCAAGCACTTTTGCCTCAACTTTTGTAGAGAACCCCTTTCAATTTGTTTCTCAAACATACCACTTTTTGAAGAAAATTCAATTACGCTTTCATGGGCAAGATATCAACATTCCGGGATTAGGTTGTATGAGTTTTTCTTTTGAGTGTCATCGAAGAAGAAGCTGAAGCTTAATAGTGGCTTTGTAGACATAAAAACTAAGTGGAGTCTTATTTCTTCATTTTCTTCCTTTTGTGTGACGTTATTTTGCTCATCATGGTTCTCACATTTTCTCGTGTTTTTTCTTCAAGCTCTTGGTGAGTGGTGACATGCCACAAGATCTACATAGCAATCATAGCTATCTATAGATTTTTCAATTGATCTATACTAATTTCACAAGCATAGCTAAAGTTAATTACGTTGTTTGTTTGATTAGAAACCCGCCTAAATTGGAAAATCTTCAAACTATAGTAACCACATGCACTATCATATGATATTTCCTTCATTTTTCCAGTAGGACTCTCTATTCCAAAATGGAGTTTCATCTTCAACTCCATAATCCACATTCATGCTAAGCATAACAAATTATTTCCTTATTTATATATTACATTTGTCGTGTATCCATATATTAGATGGAATAAGGGATGAAACTTGATTTAGAATAGAAGATCTCGTGCGTGCACTTTCCAAGGGCCATGATCATTTCTCTCTTCTTGTTCAAGTTAAAGATCAATCGTAAAAGTGACATGAAGCTTACTGTTTAATTTTTGAAGGAACAAGAAAATCATAAAGTGACTCTCAGCCACCTAAACAATGTCGAATTTGATGGCTTTTGAGGTTCGAAACTTAAAATGGAATTTGCGAATCTTCTTTTAGCATCAACTACTGTACTTACAAAACTGGAAGTCCAACTTTGTTGTCGTCCAAAGCCTATGACTAAATGGAATTAGCTTCCAGTCAATTGAGATGAACAAGGCATCTTCCACTTCTTGTGGGAAAGTAAAATCTACACGCACAGTATTGCAATACCCCATTTGGCAAGCTGGAGATTGATGTTCCAAATCTCAGGTGCTTTTGCCTCAACTTTTGCAGAACAACCCTTTCAATTTGTTTCCCAAACACAACACTCCTTGAAAAAAATTCAATTACATTTTCACGGGCAAGATATCAAGATTCCGGGATTAAGTTGAACGAGTTTTTCCCTTGACTATCATTGATTAAGAAGATGAAGCTTAACAGTGGCTTTCTAGAGGTAAAAACTGAAAGGAGTTTTATTTCTTTAGTTTCTTCTATTTGTGTGACGCAATCTTGGCTCATCAATGTTCTCACATTTTCTCGTGTTTTTTCCCCAAGCTCTTAGCGTGAGGTGAGATGGCACAGGAACTTCCTAACAATCATAGCTATCTATTGGTTCTTCAATTGATCCATACTGATTTTGCAGGCATAGCTCAAGTTAATTGTGTTGTTTGTTTGATTAGAAACTCGCCCAAATTTGAAACTCTTCAAACTACAATAATTGTGATTGTACTCTCCTATGATTTTTTCTTCATTTTCCCAATAAGACCCTCTATTCCAAAATGGTGTTTCATCATCAACTCCATAATCCACATTTATACTATGTGTAACTAATTACTTCCTTATTTATACATTACATTTGGCATGTATCCATACATTAGATGGAATAAGAGATGAAACATGATTTAGAATAGAGGATCTCGTGCATGCACTTTCCAAGGACCATGTTGATTCATCTCTTCTTGTTCAAGGTAAAGACCAATCGTAAAGGCGACATGAAGCCTACTGCTCAATTTCTAAAGCAACAAGAAAATCGTAAAGTGACTATCAGCCACCTCAACGATGTCAAGTTTGATGGCTTCTCAGGTTTAAAACTTAAAATGGAATTTGTGAATTTTCTTTTAGTATCAACTACTGTACTTACAAAACTGGAAGTCCAACTAAGTTGTTGTCCAAGGCCTACGACTAAATGGAATTTGCTTGAAGTCAATCGAGATGAACAAGGCATCTTCCACTTCTTGTGCGAAAGTGAAATCTACACGCCCATTATTGTAGTACCCTATTTGCAGAGCTGGAGATCGATGTTCCAAATCTCAAGTGCTTTTAGCTCAACTTCTACAGAACACCTATTTCAATTTGTTTCTCAAACACACCACTCTTTGAAAAAAATTCAATTACATTTTCATGGGCAAGATATCAAAATTTCAGGATTAAGTTGAATGAGCATTTCCGTTGACTATTATCGATTAAGAAGCTAAGCTTGACAGTGGCTTTCTAGAGGTGAAAACTAAGAGGAGTTTTATTTCTTTAGTTTCTTCCATTTGTGTGAAGTTATCTTGGCTCATCAAGGTTCTCACATTTTCTCGTGTTTTTTCATCAAGCTTTTGGTGGGAGCTGTGATGCCACGGGAACTTCCTAACAATCATTGCTATCTATTAGTTCGTTAGTTGATCTATACTAATTTCGCAGGCATAACTTAAGTTAATTGTGTTGTTTGCTTGATTAGAAACTCGCCTAAATAGGAAACTCTTCAAACTACAGTAATTGTGATTGCACTTTTCATATGCTTTTTTCTTCATTTTTCCAATAGGAACCCCTGTTCCAAAATAGTGTTTCATCTTCAACTCCATAATACACATTTATGCTATGTGTGACTAATTCCTTCATTATTTATACATTACATTTGGTGTGTATTCATACATTTTATGGAATAAGAGATGAAATATGATTTAGAAGAGAGGATCTTGTGCGTGCACTTTCCAAGGACCATGCGTATTCCTCTCTTCTTCTTAAAGGTAAACATCAATCGTAAAGGAGACGTGAAGCCTACTGCTCAATTTTTGAAGAAACAAGAAAATCGTAAAGTGACTCTCAACCACCTAAACTTATTCTTTTAGAATCAACTACTGTACTTACAAAACTGGAAGTCCAACTAAGCTATTGTCCAAGGCCAATGACTAGATGGAATTTAGCATCTTCAATTTCTTGTGGGAAAGTGAATTCTACATGCCCATTATTGCAGTACCCCATTTGCAGACTGGAAATCGATTTTCCAAATCTCAAGTGGTTTTGCCGCAACTTCTGCGGAACACCACTTTCAATTTGTTTTCCAAACATACCACTCCTTGAAAAAAATTCCGTTAGATTTTCATGGGCACGATATCAAGATTCTGGGATTAAGTTGAACGAGTTTTTCCCTTGACTATCATAGATTAAAAAGGTGAAGCTTGTTAGTGGCTTTTTAGAGGTAAAAACTGAGGGGATTTTTATTTCTTCAGTTTCTTCTATTTGTGTGACGTTATCTTGGCTCATCATGGTTCTCACATTTTCTCGTGTTTTTTCTTCAAGCTTTTGATGGGAGGTGAGATGCTACTGGAACTTCCTTACAATCATAGTTATCTATTGGTTCTTCAGTTGAGCTATACTGATTTCGCAAACATAGCTCAAGTTAATTGTGTTGTTTGCTTGATTAGAAGCTCACCTAATTTGGAAAATCTTCAAACTACAGTAACCGAATGCACTATCCATATGATATTTTCTTCATTTTTTCAATAGGATCCTCTATTCCAAAATGGAGTTTCATCTTCAACTCCATAATCCACATTCATGCTAAGCGTAACAAATTAATTCCTTATTTATATATGACGTTTGACGTGTATCCATACATTAGATGGAATAAGAGATAAAACTTGATTTAGAATAGAGGATCTCGTGCGTGCACTTTCCAAGGACTATGCTCATTTCTCTCTTCTTGTTCAAGGTAAAGATCAATCATAAAAGCGACATGAAGCCTACTATTTAATTTTTGAAGGAACAAGAAAATCGTAAAGTGACTCTCAGCCACCTGAACAATGTCGAGTTTGATGGCTTCTCAGGTTCGAAACTTAAAATGGAATTTGTGAATCTTCTTTTATCATCAACTATTGTACTTACAAAACTAGAAGTCTAACTTAGCTATCGTCCAAGGCCTACGACTAAATTCTCAGCTTTGAATAAGTCATTCAACTTCAAGCTAAGAAGAAAGAAGATTGCAGTCTCAAGCCTATAAAAGGGGGTCGAATTCACCAGGTCACATAGTCTACACTCAACAATCTTTAATGCAAAAACTTCAATTAAGAAGTTAGCACTTCTTCTAGTGCATGCATGAGAAATTGTTGCTAAAGTCATTAATATTCATAGGATAGTGCAAGTCTTTCAATGTACGCATGTGTAGCCATCGTACGGAGTCATCAATGCATTTACTTGTAGTCAAAGTCAACACCTTTTCAAGTGCATGCAAGAGAAATTGTTGCTAAAGTTATCAATGTTTGTAGGATAATGCAAGTCTTTCAATGCACTCGTGTGTGGCTATCATACGGAGTTATCAATGCGTTCACTTGTAGGGCATGGCATCTATTGCTTTCTAAGGCGCTATGGGCATATCGAACTGGTAAGCGTACCAACATGGGGACTACCCTATTTCGGCTAACTTATGTCCATGATGTAGTTTTGCCTATGGAAAACAATGTGATATCTACTCGAGTTGTTCAGCAAAACAACCTACCTATTGATGAGTACCATTGCAAAATGGTAGACTGAACTCGACACCGTGGAAGACTTGAGAATATAGGCATTGGACTGCATCAAAACCCAAAAGAGGCAAGTTTCCAAAGCTTATGAAAAAAAGGTCAAGACCAAATGATTTTAACTTGCTGACCTCATTTGGAAAGTGGACTTTTCCTTGGAAAGGAAAGATGTTGTGTTAGGACAATATAATCCAAATTGGGAAGGACCGTTCACAATCCACGCCGCCACAAAGGAAAACTCTTATTTGCTAGAGGATTTAGATGGCGAATTGCTTAAAGACCCCATATATGGCAAGTAGCTCAAACTATACATCCCTACAATGTGGGAAGCTTTGCTATCGGAAATAAGAAGGGATCTAGAAAGAGAAGTTGCCAATAAGGTGGGATTCAGGTAATTTAATTTTGTTTTATCTCATTAATAATACGGCTTGATTACCAAATGTTATTATTACGCTTGGTGGCATGATAGCCATTATTTAGTCAATTATTTCTTTCATTCAGTTTATTTCGATAACGACATCAGAAAGAGTTGAGTTGCCAAATCATGTTTGGTGTCTTGAATGAAAAAAACCCCAAATTTAATGGCGTGAGAGGCATGAATGAAGTTTTTAACCAAGTTATGATCAAATTTTGTATTTAATCACAACTTGCGGGGGGCATTGTTTAGGACCAAATTGTGCAGATTTGGAAATACATTGGAATGGGCTAATTTTTAGCCATGCTAAAAAGAAAATAAAAGAGACCCAAGTCACTTTGACACAGTGTAAGCTGGCCTATGTCAAGGCTAAGGCCGAAACAAGAGGCCCATGGCCCAATCGGCCGGGTAAAGACAAAGAAAAATAAGGAAAATAAAAATAAAATTGAATAAACAAGGTCAAAGTTAAAACACCTTATTTTTAGGGGTTGTTAGGATAGGAAATAAACAAATGGCTAAAAATAGGCATTGTTATAAATAAACATACCAAAAATAAAGTCCATGTGGGTTTGAATAATTCAAACTTTAGATAGAATGGCACAATTGTCATGGCAAGAATAAAGGAAGATCATCCATTTCGAATAGTCAAGTTGAATGAGTCATCCAACTCCAAGAATAAAGAAAAGGTGGTTGCAGCTTAAAGAATATAAAAAGGAGTCGGATTCACAAAACAAAATATCATCAATGATCAACTCCAATCAACAACAACAAAAATACTTAAATCAAGAAGTCTACACTTCTTTGATTGTTTTAGTCCAAATGAACAAAGATTAGCTTAGTTCGTACGTAGAAAATCATTATGCGAGTGTTCGTAGCCATGCCCACTTGGCTCGAGATGAGGTTATCAATGCGTCCACTCTGTAACGTCATCAAGTCGTAGCCATCACTCGCTTGGGTTGGGCCTCATGATGAGATATCAATGCGATCAAGTAGCATCCCGCATTCATGTCGAGCACATGAATAAGGAGGTGTAGCCAAAGTTAACAATACTCATAGGATAATACAATTCTTTCAATATATTTAGCTGTAACCATCATACGGAGTCATCAATGCTTCTTCCTTGAAGTCAAAGTCCCTGGCAGTCTTTCAATACATTTAGGTCATAGATATGATCCGTGTCATCAATGCACTTACTTGTAGATAAAGTTTGTATTATTCATGGCTAGTAGCCATCGTCTTTCAATGCACATTCTCACTTTAAATTTTTCAGACCATTTTCGAACTTTTGGATACTAAATTTTAAGTTCTACATTAAATTGTAGGCGAGCAGAATCTTAGGGGTAGTGTTTGCCTACTCAAATGCAATCATTTTTTGGATAGAAGTCTAAGGTGCAATTCATCAAAATCAAATCGAACAGACTTTAACTTGTGTGTTCTTTGCACCTTGACATTCCCGCACTACAACACAAACTCAGTTCGAAGTTACTATTTTCAAATCGAATTCAGTAATTTCGAATCTTGAGTAAACGCATTGGTGTGACTGTCAAAATTTTATGTAAACACCTACATAGGTGGGTTGATAATATTTTATGCAAACATGTAACTTTGGCATGCCCTGTGGAACTTCTACGTTTTTTTTAGTAGACCAATGTGAATGCCAATGCTTTAAATAAACCCACAACCCTACCATTTTATTTGCAAACAAAGGGATATTAGGTTTTAATTTACGGCATTTTCTTTTCGAGAAGATATATCTTATAGGAAATATTAGAGAATGTATGAAACAACAAAAGTAAACCTCATTTATTTTATTATAAGATACATTTTTATTCTAGATATCTTTTTATATAAACTCTTGTCGGATTACAGTATCATATCAAGATTGTCTATTATTATAAATAATTATATTAATATAATGTTTGCATAAAAATTTAGCAGCACTATTTTGTTTGTTAAATCGATACCATGTCAATTTTATATGTTTACTAAAGGTTCAAAACAACTAAATTCAATAAGAAAAAAGTGACTTTGAAATGAGTTTGTATTGAGTGTGGGCGTGCTAGTATGCAATAAACATACAATGTGAAGTCTTTTCAATATGATTTTTTCATATTGCGCCTCTAACTTCTTATTCAAAAACGATCGCGCCAAAGTTGGCAAGCACAACCCCTGAGGTTCTACGCATCTACAGCTGCATGTAGGACTTAAAAAATTCAATGCTCAAAGAATTTCGAAAATGGTCTAAAAACATAAAATAAGGAACTGAATTGAAAGACGATAGTTATTCGAAATAAGTACTATAGACTTTGGCTACAAACGTGTGCATTGATGACACGAGCCAGATCTGCGGACAAATACATTGAAAGACTACTAGTGTCTTTGACTACGAGTGAACACAGTAATAACTTTGTACGATGGCTACACACGAGTGCATTAAAAGACTTGCACTTCCCTGCGAACATTGATGACTTTAGCTACAATTTTTCATGCATGCACACAACATGAATGCAAGATGCCACTAAATCAAATTGATATCTCATCCCAATTGGGCGAATGATGGCTATGGCCAAACGACGCTACGGAAAGAACACATTGAAAATCTCATCTCAAGCCAAATGAGTATGGCTACAAACCCTCACATAACCGTTTTCTACCGATTAAATAAGCTAATCTTGGTTCTTTTGAGCTAAAGAATCAAAAAAGTGTAGACTTCTTGATTGGAATTGTAGTTGTTGTTGGTTGAGTTTAGGTTGTTGAACTTGGTAACTCCGAATCCTTTTTATAACTTGAGGCTGGAACCGATTCCCCTCTCTATTCTTAGAGCTGAACAGGTTATTCAAACCTTAGCATTTGAATGGATGACACACCTTATTTCTCAGTTATGGCAGTTTGTGCCATTTTATTTGAATTTTGAATTTTTCAGCATCATGTGGCCAAGGTTTCGGGCACTTGTAGTTATGCCAACATCTATTTTAAGTCATTTTATTATTCCTTCCAAACAATCCCTAAAAGTAAGGGTGTGGATTAATTTTATTATTACTATTTTTTATTTTATTTTACTCTACTCTATTTTATTGTTGGCCGATTGGGCCACGGACATGTATTTACAAGTTTCGGCCTTGGCCCGTGACTTGGGCCTTATTTTCCTTTCGACATGGCTAAAAATTTAGCCAATTCCAAAAAAATCCAAGAAAATACAAAAAATTATTTTTGGATCCAATCATATAATAATTAAATAGCAAATATTAGTAATAGGTTCACAATTGAATAATAATATATATAATTTAATTTATTTAATGATTGTTAAATATTTAAAACAAAAGAAAATGAATTTTGTTCGTCCTCTTTGATTTTATTTCGGAATAAAATCAATGTGGAAGAATATTCAAACCTACAATTTATAGTAAAATTAAATCATTAATAATTAAATTACTCCACAACTTTCTTTCCAATATTAAAGCCTTAAATATGTGCACGTATCACACATATAGTGTTTGTTCCAAAATACAAATTATATTAAGGTTGCTTTCAGTGAAAATTTCGAGAACTGCAGGTTTAATAATAATACCAAATCCAAATTCACTACTCGGATCTCGATACTTGAAATTTCATAAATTTAAAATCTGTTGTCTATTTCCAGTTATGATATAAATTGTTAACATCGGATTGCATCTAATTTGGAGTTATAAATGTCATATAGCAGTAAATTACTTTTTAAATTTGATCTTTGGATCCAAGCCCATACATATATATATATATATATATATATATATATTTCGTTTTTTTCCTTCCTCTCGAAATGTGGCAACCACACAATGACAATTGGCATATTTTGATATTAAAATTAGCAATGCCTGGTCCAGCTGTTTTCCATCTTTGTCGAGATATCTCTGTCTATCCATGCGGCTCACGAGGCCGTTTTTTATTTATTTCTAATTCTATTATGGGGACATGAGTTAATTGGGATGCGTGGTGCACGCGAAATGGGAATTAATTCAGAAAATAGAGATAGAAATTTGTAACCTTCTTGTTATTTTCCCCTTCTTTATATATTGTAAGGTTATGGATTCAATTTTCATTTCTAATTTAATACTAATTTTTTCTATTTCACAGTAGTTTGTATATAGCTATTATTTAATAATGTTCAATTGTAATTGTTTGGCTTTCATTTAGAATATTAATGTCATAATTAGATAAAGCATTGATGTAATTGATCGATTGTAATAGATCTATTTAAAAAAAAAAAGGTAAATTACGCTCACACCTCTTGAGGTATGTTATAATTATAAATTAGTCGCTCGTGTTTTAAAAATTACAAATACCCCTTCGAGGTTTAAGACTTTTTTGTAAGCATTTATAGAGATATCAAAAATATAGCTTTCTTGTAATTGTAGTAGTCAACATAATCGTCAAGAGATGCACCTCATCAATCATGACAAAATCCTTTTATCAATTTTGTTATTTTACCAACTTTTGCGAAATAATTTCACTTGATACTACCATAACCACCACTGAGTATCACTATCCAAAATCCGATACTGCCAGAACATTTTTTTATTAAAACTGACTTCATATATAATTTTTATATCTTAAACTTGTTAAGACTTTGCGAATTTCAACTCAAAATCTTGCATGAAATAATAAAAATACAACTCGCGATTATATCATAAATTGATGAAGGGTGAATTTGGTTAAGCTAACACATACCTTAGGGGAATAATTATAATTTTTGAAATAAGAGGTATTAATTTGTAATTACACCTACCTCAAGGGGTGTGGACGTAATTTGCCCAAAAAGTATATTGATAGTTATAATTCGAGGGAAAATATTTTATTTTTTATTTTTACCAGAAATAATAAATATACTTATTCTTTTTCCAGAAAAATGTATATATCACTTGTCTTTAAATACCATGATTGGCAATCGCATAAAAGCCCATTGCATATCTTAGCTTTTCCTTAAGGTATTTTTCTCATCAATGGCTACATCACGGGAAACAGAGCACCCCGTGAAGGCTTTTGGGTGGGCTGCTAAAGACACTTCTGGGATTTTTTCCCCTTTTAAGTTCTCTAGGAGGTATACCTACGCAGCCTCAATTTTCTTTTATATGCTTTGAGAAAGATAACTTCTTACACATATACTTTTCAAAATGAAATATATTTTGCTCTCTTGAATTAATAAATTTTTTTTTATAGAGTATATTAATTTATTAAAAATGTTCTACAACTTTAAAAGTTTAGCTCCTTCCCTTAATTAGTTAATTAATACACTATCAATCTTCTATTCAAAACAAAAAGGTGACAATTTTGATAAATAGGTAATTTGTAATTCAAATTAGCCATTTTTGGAAATTGTTAAGATCACACATGGAAATGATATGTGTGTGTGTGTGTGTGTCTATATATATATATATGTATATATTTGATAATATACACATACCCAACATAAGCACCTACCCTATCAAAATTCGAACTCCTTACATATATTCCCCATACTTTTCTAAAGGCGAAGTATATGTTTATTAAACCAAATAACAAATGCTCATGAAAATGTCATATTGATGGTTGATCGTCGTTTGCTTTCTTTCTTTTTTTGCACATAAAATTTAAGGACTTAATTTAGTGGTATTAGCATTAATGTTGACTTATTTATCAAAATTTTAAAAAATGATATATTTTGCGACGGATATCGGATAATGGTGCAGGTCTACGGGGGAGCGTGATGTGCAGCTCAAAATTTTATACTGTGGTGTGTGCCATTCAGATCTCCACATGGCGAAGAATGAGTTGGGCTTCACCCAGTTCCCCATGGTCCCTGGGTACGTGTACTACTCACACTCAATGTGTGCATACGTGCACTGTTTGATTGAATGCATGTTTTTGTCGATTTGGATTTTTCATATTACATTTTTGTATGATATTATTTATTAATTATTATACTGCAAGAAGAAGTAATATTAATAATAAAATATAAAAGTGCTAGTTTAAAAGTTATCACCAATATTTATATTAAATAATAATAATTTCTATCTTGTTACTAATTGAATTTATTTAGTGCTAATAATTTTTATTTGATCACAGTATCTTCACTTAATAGTGACAACAATTAATATTCTAATTATTACTATTGACAATTAATGACATAGCTGTATAGTGACCACTTGATGACAAAAGAAATTGATACTATAATTTTACGACAAGATTTCATTGTTATTAAATTATCATCCAAGGTGTGCTTGCTGATAATCATTAGTGACCACATAATTGACACTAAATTATGAGAAGATAATCTTTTGTTACGAAATGTATATAATTAATAATCACTTTTTTTATTATCACTTATCATATTATCACCAATTTATTCACTTATATGGTCCACTAACACACGCCACATATTTGTTGCTGAGTGTAGAGATAGAAAAGAGAATTGTAATTTTTTATTCACTTTCTTCTAATGTTTTCATATCATTTTTTTCCCTTTTAATACTAATTTTAACCGCTAATCATCAATATATATATATATTGTGTATGTGGGTGAGACAAGAGAATATATTACACAAATAGAACATTTAGATTGTGTGTTTTTGTATGGTCTCGTGATGTTGTTTAGGACACTATTGGAATAGATTTAACTTAGATTGTATACAAGTTGCCTCCGATAAAGTTAACTAGCGGGGCGTGTTGTGCGCTCAAAAAGCAATGTGCGTGGTAATTTAAAATAAAAATATATATATGATCACTACAAGAAAATGCAGCTTTTTCAGCAGAATTTTTCATTGGAAGATTCCGTTAAAATTTTCGACGGAATTTCTTCTAAATTTCAACAGATTTTCAGCAGAGTATCATATGCCGATATTTTGCTGAAAATTCGCCGAAAAGTTTGACGATAACTATGCCCCAAGGGTGGTGCCAAAATTTTATCAAAATTTTCAATGGATTTTCGGCAGAAAAATCTGCTGAAAATATAAGTAATAAAAAAAATTATTTATTGAAATATTTCGGTAGTATCCACAGAAAATATAAGTAATAAAAAATATTTATTTTAAATATTTTTGGTGAATTTTCGGCGGAATTTTCTACCGAAAATCCGTTGAAAATATAAGTAATAAAATTAATTTTATTATATATATATATACATTTTTGTTTTATTTTACGTTTTACTCAAAACTTTCGTTGCTGTTCAAATTTATTGAATGATATGATGACCTACTCAGGATTTCAATTCGAATAAAGATAAGAGGAGTGATGTAGTTATAAAGATGGTCATTACACTAAATATACATGTGGGCAAAATTAAAACGTCATGACTCATTGTTGCAGTATCAATTTTGACTTTAGAATATTAATTTTTTTTTATTTCAAATTAGGACATAAATTTTGAAAAAAAAAATTGCATTCACGACTTCCGTCTTGATTTTTGTTTGATTTCAAATTAGGACATATATTATAGCGATCATGTGGTATCCTAAATTGGGGATTTTTGGGGGTTTCCTTCGATTTTACACAGTTGGATGACATTTTTGCACTCAACTTCGAAAATTATAGCATTTCCCACCCATTGGGATTCAATATAGAATGAAAATATTGTATATATAAGGTACATTTTATCATTATTTTTTTTAAAAAAAATTCATTTTTTGTGCCATGTCAACATTTACAATAGGATTTCAACCAAATTTTGTGTCGCATAGGCAATTTTTTCGCCAAGTAAACAAACTTTGGCCAATTTACATTGAAAGTCCTCAATGTGAAATTTGTTTTCCAAATTCATTTTCTAAAATTGAAATGAGAAAGTTAGTTTTCTAAATTTAAAATCGGTGCAATACACGATTCTAAAATTATAATTTTGAATACGGTCTAAAATTATAATTTTGACTATAAATGTGCGTATTAGGGCATCTGTCCCGTCAATACATATGTTTGAATTGCGAATGGTTCAATATCATTCACACAAATATGTATATTGTTATGAACGATAGAATAATTATTTAGGGTATAAAAATGAATTTTAACGATATGCGTATAGAAGTTTAAAAAAGATATTTATAAATTAATTTGATATAAAATAACTTGACAAAATTGCCCATATGTTGGCAAATAAATAGCATGCACATGATAATATTTTGATAAATCGTTTCACTTAATTTAAAATACATAAGGGGCTAAGTTCTCAATGTTCCAAAGACAAGGGAATTAAGTGCAACATATCCCAAGTATGATAATATATTTGATGAAATACTTTGCAGGAAAATATATTGATGTGGTGTTTGAGTACATTTTGTAAATATTAAGTGGCTTTTCGCATATTCAGTAAGATTGAGCAGTAAAGTACGATCAACTTTATAATTTTAGATTGCGCCTATTGTTTACCATTTAAAAAAAAAATGGCACTTTTAGAGTAGATTAAAGAGGACTCGGAAGTCCAATGCGATTGACGAATTTGAACTCGTAGTTTTGATTGAAAGTGAATCAAAGTGTTTGTTTTAATGCAGGCATGAGATTGTAGGGGTAGTGACAGAGGTAGGCAGCAAGGTCAAGAAATTCAAAGTCGGGGACAAGGTAGGCGTGGGATGCTTAGTTGGTTCGTGTCGTCAATGCGACATGTGTGACAAAGATCTCGAGAATTATTGTGCCAAACAAATTCTCACCTATAGTATGCCCTACTATGATGGTACAATTACACAAGGAGGTTACTCCGACATCATGGTTGCCGATGAGCACTTCGTTGTCCGTTGGCCCGACAATTTACCCCTTGACATTGGCGCCCCTCTCCTCTGCGCCGGGATCACGACCTATAGCCCCTTGAGGCACTTTGGGCTCGACAAGCCTGGCGTTAAAGTTGGGGTCGTCGGGCTTGGTGGAGTTGGGCATCTTGCGGTCAAGTTCGCCAAGGCTTTCGGGTGTACGGTGACGGTCATTAGTACGTCTATTAGTAAGAAAAAGGAGGCGATCGAAACACTTGCGGTCGATGAATTTTTGGTCAGCACTGAACCTGACCAGATGCAGGTAACTATGACTTGGTCAGTTACACGAACTCCTCGATATTTGTAATGTACGATTTCTTTTTTCAATTTCAAAGTTGTGAATTTCCCCCCTTTAATAATCAAGATTAATGAAAATTTTATATATATATATATATATATATCAATAAATTTGGATGAAATCATCAACATATTCAAAACAATTTGAAAAGTTCATTAAAATTGTACTTGTGTTTGTGTGGACATAGGGTGCATTTAGTACGTTGGATGGTATCATTGATACTGTTTCTGCAAACCATTCCCTTCTACCTTTGGTAAGTTTGTTAAAGCCTGAAGGGAAGCTTATCTTGGTTGGTCTTCCACAAAGCCTTGAGCTACCCATTTTTCCATTGCTTATTGGTAAGCATTCTTATCTGGTTTTCTTTCTTTCTTTTTCTTTTTTTTTTTTTGTTTAATTAAAGGAAAAATGAATTGAGATTTGAGACATTTTAGCAAAAAGCTCCTGTCCTCTAATAGTATGTTCTGTGTTATAGATACGCTGCCTAATAACTTTTGAGATTGGTTATACAAAACTAAACATCAGGGATATTTGTAATTTTCAATACCATAAGGAGTTTTATGAAAATACGTCCAACTTTAAGGAGTTTTCTGTAATTGAATTTTTTTTTATTTTTTCATTTATGGAAATTTTCTATAACTTCAATGTGATATAATAGGGAGGAGGGGTATACTTGGAAGTGCAATTGGAGGACTGAAAGAGACGCAAGACATGATTGATTTTGCGGCAATGAACAACATACTACCACAAGTGGAGATGATCCCTATAGATTATGTGAACACGGCTATGGAGCGAATCTTCAAATCTGATGTGAAGTACCGATTCGTTATTGACATTGCCAATTCATTGAAAAAGGAGTAAAGATATGGTTGTGTGGCCTTGTGGTTAATTTGCTACAGTCGTTCTTGCCCATGCATGTCTTTTACTTATTTCATGGCGATAAAAGAGTAGAGACACTGTTATCTTGCTTTCCAAGTCGACTTATTTTGGATGATATGCAGTTGAGAAAGTATGAATAAGTCTCCTCTATTTAATGGTTGGCCTCTTTTTTGAACGTGCACAAAAGTTTGTTCCTTCATTTAAAAAAGTATCATGATTTCTTGTGGCGGACTGGAGAGGATTTAAGTGCAGGTTACCTATGCAAAATCAGTCACAAAAGAAAAAAACAAAGGAGATAAAATTAGTTAATTATTGTACAAAAGGTTAAATTAATGGGTTAGCTACACTTAGATTCTCTCCTAAATAGCATGATTATCAATTTCTTTCCCAAACTCTCAGAATTATCACACTTTCCCTCTAACTTTTTGCCACCCATTCTATTAGTGTTATAAATAGAAAATGATGAGGTCATCACAATAATTATGTATTGCCCACAAATGAATTCATTTCTCTATGTTTTTTTTTTATTATTTTCCTTCTTTTGTAAATTAATTTTCTGTTCACAGTTAGTTAGTTAGTACTTAGTCAATTTTTGTGTTTATACGTCTTGTTAGCAGAAACACGTTTTAATTGGTTAGAATGGTTAGTCTGACAACTGTATCTTTGCCTAACACAGACCACTGTAAACGGTGTCTATAAATCGCTCTTTTTGTGTGAATAAACTAGAGCATTCTCCTCCAAAATTTCTGATTTCATCGTGGTATCAGTGAATTTTTTTCTCTCTCTAAACTCACTCTCTCTTACCTATCCGCCATGGCTACCTGTAACATCCCAATTCTTATATACCTGATATAGATACAATAATACTAACTAAAAACCATTTTCTATGAAATACATGCATAGAAACCAAACTTTTATAGTATATGTGTTTAAAAACCGAAACAATTGTATTTGTACATATAAAAATTGAAATTTTGTGTGTCATATATATAAGGGCGAATTACACTGACTACCCCTGAGGTTTGGCTAATTTACGAAAAATTCCCTATTTTTTCAAAAATTACCAAAAACCCCCTAAGGTTTCAAAAATATTACAAACTTATTCGAATTTCCGAAAATACCCCTTCCCTTTTTTTGGGTGATTTACGCTGACCACCCTGAGATTGGGTTAATTTACGAGAAACCCCCTATGGTTTCAAAAATTACCAAAACCCCCCCGAAGTTATACAAATATTACAACTAGCACCTACTTAGGTTGACTTATTAACAATATTAAATTTTTTTTTTCCCTCTGTAATATTGTTATCATAAAATTTTCATGTAATAAATTTGAAAAAAAAATGTGATTATTTATTCAAATAAATATTCTGAATTTAATGCATTAAAGGTATCTACCAACACATCAAGTATGTTATATTATCGCTAATACGGAGTAAATTTTAAGAGAAATGAGTTAGAGTCCTCAAGCTAAATAAAGTTTTCAAGTGCATTATTTAATTTCAATTTTTTATTTCAATCAATGTTTATATTTCTCATTTCACATAATGGATATATACGATGCATATAATTATATTTTTCTCAAATATAAATTTAGCACATATTACGTATATTTAGTATAAATTCATAACATTAACTTCGAAATATTTATTTGAATAAGTAATCACATTTTTTTTTTCCCCAAATCTATTAAATGAAAATTTTATGATAACAATATTACAAAGGGACAAAAAAGAATTAATATTGTTGATAAGTCAACCTAAGTAGGTGCTAGTTGTAATATAATCTCAGGGGGGTTTTGGTAATTTTTGAAACCACAGGGGGTTTCTCGTAAATTAGCCTAATCTCAGGATGGTCAATGTAAATCACCCAAAAAAGGAGAAGGGGTATTT
This sequence comes from Petrea volubilis, assembly GCA_026212405.1. Classification (NCBI taxonomy): domain Eukaryota; kingdom Viridiplantae; phylum Streptophyta; class Magnoliopsida; order Lamiales; family Verbenaceae; genus Petrea; species Petrea volubilis. The sequence goes on along the minus strand of CM047872.1, from coordinate 13,031,482 downwards.
TCGGAAATTCGAATAAGTTTGTAATATTTTTGAAACCTTAGGAGGTTTTTGGTAATTTTTGAAAAAGTAGGGGGTTTTTCGTAAATCAACCAAACCTCAGGGGTGGTCAGTGTAATTTTTCCTATATATAAATATAAGTACAGAATATATATTAATTAATTTCGAAATTAATTATAATAATAAATATGGTAGGTTTATTTTGTATTTATAAAATTTAAGATAAGATTGGATAAGATTGGATAGATTAGATAAGATTAGATAAGATTGGATAGTTTAGATAAGATTGGATAAGATTATGATAAAATTGGATAAGATTATGATAAGATTTGGATAAGATAATAATAATTAGAAATTAACATAAAGTATATAATAATCGTATTTCTTACAACAATTGCTATAAATAGGGGAGCTTGGTACCCCATTTTTATCATACTAAATCCCGCCTAGAACACACCCACCTATACTCACTCTACTCTCAACACACAAAACAATCTCCTTTTATAGCATATCTTCCATACACATATATATATATATATCAATGAACCCTTCTTTTTACATATATATATACCTATTAGCCTTGTATATATCCCCCTATCTCCTCAAACACTCTTGAAAAGGAGGATACTAAGTCAATCTAGTCAAACCAAATCTATAAACTTGATAGGCTCCTTAGGTGAGTACCTTTTACATTCCTTGCTGGGGCAATGAACTATATGCTATAAATATTATTATTTGTATAGCCTATTCTGTCGTATTTATGTTATCCAATCTTTCTGAAATTATATCTTGTTCCTCGCGTTTCAACAAAATACTTCTCCAAATTGTAAGTCAAGTTATATCTAAAAATATTGCATTTATGATATTGTCAACTATATCTATCCTAAAATGATTTCTTGACACCTTTGGGATATCATATTTTAATTATATTTTTATGTATCCCGGGTGTAAAAACAAGTTATTGCTTTATCAACAGTTTGTAAGCCATATCTGTTTTGTTATATCTGTCTACCCTTGGGAAGTTTGGGCCCAGGTACTTATAAGGGGAATTCTGTCGGGCGGAATGGACCGTCGATGGAACCTTTTATATGATACCATTCCAGAAACCAATTTCTACGTACAGTTGGAGGATGACTGTAGTAGAGATTGGAGTGATGTATTGAACGGACGCGTGATACATCTCTGTCCAGTTTAATGTCGAGGTTGCTCCTTGACGAGGGAGGTATAAGGGTTTTTGTTATGTTTATCCATTTTGGGTAGTCATAAGGTTGGAAATTTCGTTCATGGCTCACTATCCGTCTTGTTCAGTTTGTATGTACGCTCTTCATACTACAATGCACTTTTCCGTGATTCATTACTTTATTGGTTTTATGGATCTAATTTTCTGCATATATACTTATCTATATTTGGCCTCACTAAGTCATTTGGACTTAACACCTTGTTTCTTTCTGTTCATTGCCTCAGTTTTAGGAAATTAGATTGAGGGAACTCGGTTAAGGCGGTCGGTGTGTCACAAGTCATTAGTATATAGGCCTTTATTCTGTATAAAAGATTCGCTAGTTAAATGGAAAACAGAAGCTCGCTATTTAAAGTGTTGTACTTTGACAGATTATTACCATTTAATTCTATGTATGTCAATTGTGTGTTTATTTTATTGCAATTTTGTTATTGGGTAAAATCAGTATGCAAGTATCGGATACCACTCGAAAAAAAAAATAATAAGCACTCAGCAAGACCGTTGAGTGAGCCCTACTCGTATAGGAAGATCCTAGCGAGGGGGATGTCACACTACCTCTCTTCCGTATCATCTCCAAAACCCTTCCAACCCTTATTACCTTCACCCTAATAAAAATCCAAGCCTGATTCTCGTCTCTACTCCATTAACGAGTTCAAATTATCACTCATGGGCTCGTGGAATAAAGATGGCTCTCCTTTCAAAGAATAAATTTCAGTTCATCAATGGCACGATCTCTCATCCGGCCCCGACGGATCCCTTTTTTTCTACTTGGGAACACTGCAATACGATGGTGCTCTCCTGGATTACTCATGCTCTGTCTCCATCCAGTTGCTCAGAGTATTTTATGGCTTGATCTTGCATCCGATGTTTGGCATGATCTCTATGCTCGCTTTTCTCAAGGTGATGCGTTTTCGATTTCTGAATTACAAGAGGAAATTTATGCTTTTAAACAAGGAGCTCTCTCTATGACTGACTATTTCACTCAATTGAAGATATTATGGGATGAATTGCTTAATTTCGTCTTCTTCCCTCTTGTTCCTATGCTGTGCCGTGCAATTGTGGTGCCTTGCAACATTTCAACAGTATCATTAGAATGACTATGTCATTCGCTTTCTCAAAGGACTCTGTACAAATTGGTGGTTAGTTAGTTAGTATAAACTAATTATTCAGATTAGTTGGAGATTAGTTGTTTAGATGGGTAGTTAGTTTTTTTCCAGCTGTAAATTTCTTTTTCCTGCCTTCTCCTTTTTGGCTATAAATAGCCCTGCTCCTATACAGTTTCTAATATGAGATGGAAAACTAATTCCCTCAAATTCAGATTTAAATCTTCACATGGTATCAGAGCCTCTCTTAACTCAGAGAGAGCAATTAGGAGTCAGATCTAGATCGGAATCTCATCTCTCGCCATGGGTGAAAATCAGCGAGAATGAGAGCTTGGGAGATTGCAGAGCATTAACAATGGCGATCCTCTATATCTTCAAGCATTCGATAATCCTAGTATGATTCTGGTTTCTTCACCACTGACTGGAAATAATTACCTGACATGGAGTCATTCCATGAAAATTGCACTAGGAGCCAAGGTTAAACTAGGCTTTATTAATGGTAAATGTGAGCGTCCTGATGAGGAGTTTGAGGAGTTTGAGCAGTGGATTAGAGTTGATTGCATGGTTCAGTCCTGGATTTTAAATGCTATATCAAAAGATATTGTAGATGCATTTCTGTATACTACGTCTGCTAAGGAGCTGTGGGAAGAGTTAGAAGAACATTTTGGGGAATGTAATGGTCCTATGTTGTACCAATTACAAAGAGAAATCAATTCTATCTCTCAAGCCAACCAATCTGTTGCGCAATACTTTACAAAATTGAAGAAACTTTGGGATGAGCTACAATGTTTAATGCATTTACCTCAATGTACGTGTGGTGCTTCTAGACAAATTTCAGATTATACTTCATCTAGCAGGCTAGTTCAGTTTTTGATGGGGTTGAATAAAGGATATGATCACATAAGAAATCAGATCTTGGTTATGGATCCTCTTCCAAATGTGAATAAGGCCTATTCTATGGTGTTGAGAGTTGAAAAACAAAGAGAGGCGCACAATATTTTTTCAGAAGTCACAGACAACAGTGTCATGATGGTTAATTTTGGAGGTTATAAGAAGTACTATGGAAAGAATGAAGATGTAAACAAGATAAGGAGGCCTACTGGACAGCAAAGAAGATCTGGATCAGAAAGAAAAGATGACAAATCTAATTTGGTGTGCTCACACTATCATTATACGGGTCATACTAGAGAAACTTGCTTCAAATTGAATGGCACACCGGACTAGTACAAGGAGTTGGTGCAAACTAGAGATAAAAATGGATATAGAGCAAGCGTTAACATGGTGGAAATGCCTCTAGACAGAGTGGGAAATAAGGATGTTGCGTCATCTAATGAATGGAGCAACAAAATTCAAGGTTTTATATAGGCTGAGGTGAGCAAATTCTTGAAAGCAAAAGGACCAGCAGAGGATATTAACATGAATATGGCACACTTCCATGATTTTACAGGTATAATCATTCATCATTTGGTGTTTAGTGCAACTGATCTATTACGGCCAGGAACTTGGATAATAGATACTGAAGCTTCTAACCATATGAGTCAGGACCTCAAACTTTTCACTAATTCTACTTCAGTGAAAACCATCACACCCGTATATCTACCAGATGGCAGTATAAAGGTAGTCCATCACATTGGTGATGTATCTCTCACAAAGGAGCTGAAACTTAACAGTATTCTACATATCCCTTCCTTTCATTACAACCTACTTTCTATGAATAAGCTTTCTAGTACTAACTCAATTCGATTTTTGTTCTATCCTTCCCATTGTCTCTTGCAGGACCTACAGACTGAGCAATTGTTGGCAGTTGGCAAAGTAGTTGGTAGGCTATACATTATGGATTCCACTTGTTTTGATCCAGCCTTACTGTCTTCACATTCCACTTGTTTGAATAAAGGTTCTTTTTCTGCTAAGACAGTCTTTGATCATCGTAATACTCCTTTAGGTACTATAGATCAGGCTAATTCTGTACCAAGTTTACCTTTATGGCATCAAAGACTTGCATATGCTTCTCCTTCTGTCATGGCACACTTAGATATTGTTAAAGATAAAAATGTCCACATCATCTCTCATTGTGAAATTTGTCCTCAAGCTAAACAATATAGACTGAGCTTCCCTATTAGTACAACAGAAACTCATAAACCTTTTGAGCTGGTTCATCTTGATGTATGGGGACCCTACTGTCAAAAATCTCTCACTGGAGCATCATACTTCCTCACCTTAGGAGATGACTTCACAAGAACCACCTGGACTTTCCGTTTTTCCCATAAATCTCAAGTTCCTTCTATTCTCTCTCGGTTCATCAAACTCATTCAGAATCAGTTTCATGCTACTATCAAAATTTTTAGATCAGATAATGGCACTGAATTCACAAATTAGGAATGCCGGTCCATTCTTTCCGCCTATGACATTTTACATCAAAAATCTGCCCCTTACACACCCCAACAAAATGGGGTGGTTGAGAGGAAGCATAAACACATACCCCAGCTTGCTAGAGCTCTCATTTTCCAGTCTCGATTGCCCAAGAAATTCTGGGGGGAATCGATTTTGACGGCCACCTATATTGTTAACAGATTACCTTCCTTTGTACTTGGGTGGAAAACACCTTTCAAAATCCTCCATAATACTCCACCAACCTATGAGAACATTAGAGTGTTTGGATGTCTTTGCTATGCCACCAACACTCTTCCTCACAAAACCAAATTTGATCCTAAAGCCTTTAGGCGTGTTTTCTTGGGGTATAATTCTGGTCAAAATGCCTATAAGGTTTACGACCTGGATTCTCACAAACTCTTTATCTCTAGAGACGTTATTTTTCATGAGAATGTCTTTCCTTATCATAATACTCCTTCAAACCTTACACCTCTGCCTCACCCTATCCATGATGATTCCACTCCTTCTCCAGTGTCTACAAATAACCATCCTATGCACTCCACTCCACCTTCCTTACCTGCCTTACCAATCTGCAGTACCAGAGTGAGACACAAACCACAATGGCTCCCAAATTATGTCTCTATAGTCACTCAACCTGCTTTCCCTACTCAGAATTGTTCACTGTCTGAGCTTACTGTTGACTCTTCTCACCCCTTGCCATACTCTCCTTTTGCCTGCAATGCCATTTTCAATGATCAGTATATGAATTTTCTGGCCAACATCTCGAAGATCACAGAGCCTGTGTTATATAAACAAGCTAGTGCCAATGAAAAATAGGTTGAAGCAATGCGTGTCGAATTGGATGCATTGGAGAAGAATAACACTTGGATTCTTACTGATTTGCTACAAGGTAAGAAATCTATTGGGTGTAAGTGGGTTTATAAAATTAAACGCTTACCAAATGGCTCTGTGAAACGGTTCAAAGCACGATTAGTCGCGAAGGGATATAATCAAATTGAGGGTATTGATTACTCAGAATCTTTCTATCCCGTGGCGAAACTTGTCACAGTTAGACTTCTCTTGGCCTTGGCAACGAGTAAGGGTTGGGTTGTCCATCAAGTTGACATAAATAATGCATTTTTACATGGAAATTTGAGTGATGAAGTTTATATGCTCCCACCCGAGGGATATACTCTCCCTTCACCAGGCAAGGTTTACAAACTCATTAAATCTCTCTATGGTTTAAAGCAAGCATCACGGGAATGGAACATCGAGTTCACATCTAAGTTGCAAAGCTATGGTTTCACTCAGTTCACTAATGATCATTGCCTTTTCACCATGAAATCTGATGATCAATTTATTGTATTGTTGGTATACATTGATGATGTGTTGATTAGCGGCACGAGTGAGGAATTAATTCAGCAGGTGAAGTCTTTCTTGCATAAGACTTTCACTCTTAAGGATATGGGATATGCAAAGTATTTTTTAGGGGTCAAAATTGCACGCTCAGCTACCGAATCCTATATCAATCAACAAAGGTACATCCTGGATATTCTGAAGGATACAGGCTTGATAGGAACCAAGCCAACGAGCACGCCTCTTGCCCCAGGTGTGAAACTCACTGCAAATTCAGGTTTTCCTCTTCCTAATCCTGACTGTTATCGTTGTCTTGTTGGGAGACTGCTTTATCTCAACATGACCAGACCTGATATTACCTTGCCACTCAGCAACTCAGTCAATTCATGAATTCGCTATGCCAATCACATTGGGACGTTGCACTCCATGTCCTGCGTTATCTAAAAGGGTGTCCCTCCCTTGGTTTGTTCTTTTCTTTTGACTCTTCGTTACAGCTCCAGGCCTTTTGTGATGCGGATTGGGCTTCCTGTACGGACACCCGACGTTCAGTTATCGGTTACTGCATTCATCTTGGGTCTTCCCTTATTTCTTGGAAGTCCAAGAAACAAGCTACAGTATCACGCTCCACTGCAGAGGCAGAATATCGCAGCATGGCTTCCACTGTCTGCGAGTTGAAATAGATTACGTACTTGCTTCATGATTTTGGTGTTCCTATCCACCAACCAATCTCCTTATTCTGTGACAATCAAGCCGCTCTCCACATCACCGCTAATCCCGTATTTCACGAGCGCACCAAACACCTGGACATAGATTGCCATCTCGTTCGTGATGAGTTCAAGCATGGTTTCATTCTTCCACAATACCTTCCTTCCAAGGAGCAACTCGCTGACGTCTTCACTAAACTGCTTCCCTCAGCTCAGTTTTCATGTCTTGTTTCCAAGTTGGGGTTGATTGCTCTCCATCAACCTCCAAATTGAAGGGGGGCTGTAGAAATTGATGGTTAGTTAGTTTGGTGGTAAGTTAGTATAAACTAATTATTCAGATTAGTTGGAGATTAGTTGTTTAGATGGGTAGTTAGTTTTTTTCCAATTGTAAATTTCTTTTTCCCGCTTTTTCCTTTTTGGCTATAAATAGCCCTGCTCCTGTACAGTTTCTAATATGAGAATGGAAAACTAATTCCCTCAAATTCAGATTTAAATCTTCATAGACTTAATGACAAATTATTTGCTGTCCGATCACAAATAATGTTACTTGAGCCTCTGTCATCAATCAACAAATCTTTCTTCATGGTTCTTCAGTAGGAGCAACAATTTGGCATTAATTCGTTTCATATTGCTCTTGCTAGCTCTATTCCAAAAGGCATTGGTTCTTCTCAGTCACAACGAAGCAAGCCTGGTCAAAAATTCCCCCCCTCAACACCTAGGAAGATATGCTCTCATTGTGGCAAATCTAAGCACACCATCGATACTTGCTACAAGCTTCACGGTTTTCCGCTAGGTTACAAGTTCAAGTCCTCTGCAAATTAGATGCTTAGTACTCCTCTTCCATCTTCTGCTCCGAGCTTATTGCCAACATCTAATATGAGTTTTACTCCAGCTCAATATCAGCAGTTATTAACACAAGATCCAGCCATCTAGTGCTCCTGTTTCCACCTCTAATCAAGTCACTACCACCACTCTCTCGGCTAATAATGCTACAGGTACTTTAATTTCAAAGGACTCCTCTATTTGGTTACTTGACGCTAGCGCCGCTGATCATATCTGTTGTAGCCGTAGTTCTTTCACTAGTTATCATGCTATTAAACCTATTTCTGTCACTCTTCCAAATGGCTCCTTCGTTTTTGCTCAAATTCACGGTACTGTCCATTTTTCTCCATCCTTTATTTTAACGATGATCTTTACATTCGTTCCTTTCACATTAACCTCATTTTCGTCACCAAGTTATCGTCCATTTCCCACTATTGTTGTTATTTGGTGTTTAATGCCTCTCATTGTTTCATTCAGGATTTGAAACAGTGGAGAATGATTGGTACAGCTGACGTCCCCTATGGTCTCTATCTTATTTCTCATCCTTCATCACCTATTCTCTCTCACAAAGTTCATTTTTCAATTATTGTTTCTAATGACAATTTATGGCACTATAGACTAGGCCATTTGTCTCATACTGTACAATACTCTTTACATAAATCTCATTCATATATTCATTGTACTTCACCAAAAACATCTTGTGAGATTTGTCAATTTGCCAAACAAAGAAAATTGCCATTTTCTCTAAGTGTCAGTACCTGTGTTCATGCTTTCGAACTCGTACATATAGATATTTGGGGCCCCTTTTCAGTTCGCTCACTTCATGGCCACAATTATTTTCTTACAATCGCGGATGATTATACAATATGTACATGGATTTATATGATGAAATACAAGTCCAAGGCCCGATCCCATATACAATCCTTTTTTGCCCTCATTGACACTCAATTTATATGATGACTGATTTCTTCTCTTCCAAGGGGGTTATTCATCAAACAAGTTGCCCTAAAATACCTCAGCAAAATGGTATCAGTGAGAGGAAACATCAGTACCTCCTCAATGTGGCTAGAGCTTTACTATTTCAGGCTAACCTTCCTACCATTTTCTGGGCTCATGCTATTCGACATGACACTTTCTTGATTAATTGCCTCCCTTCTCCTATTCTCTCTTTTAAATCTTCTTTTCAAATGCTGCACAATCAAATTCCTGATTACTGTTCTCTAAAGGTATTTGGTTGGCTTGCTTTTGCTAACACTCTCACCTCTCACCAATCAAAATTTGCCCCTCGAGCTAGAAAGTGCATCTTTTTTGGGTTTTAAATCGGGTACAAAGGATATATCTTGTTGGACTTGCACTCCAATGATCTTTTTCTCTCTAGAAATCTTTCATTTTTGGAGCATCAATTTCCTTATTCTGTCTCTTCAATCTCCAATCCCATTCCATTACCTCAAACCAGTCATGAACGTCTATATCCAGATAATTTCCCTCCTCTTCCAGCTTCCTCTCCACTTTCTCTAACTCCCACAAATAATGCACACCAAGCTCCACTTGATCCTCCTCCCACTCGACGTGCCTCTCGCCCTTGCAAACTTCTTACTTACCTCCAACAGTTTTATCATAATCGTTCCATTTCTCCCAACACCAATCAAGTATCCACAACTGTTCTTTATTCTCTCAGTTTCGTGATCTCTTACGATCACTTATCTCCTGCTCATAGAGCTTTTACATTATCTATTAGCTCTTTTGTTGAGCCAAATTCTTACAAACAGGCTGTTAACCATGCTATTTGGCAAGATGCTATGAATTCTGAAATTCTAGCCTCAAAACAAACCAATACTTGGTCAATCATTGATCTTCCTCCTGGAAAACATCCCATTGGGTGCATATGGGTTTATAGGATTAAATACAAGTCTGATGGTAGCATCGAACGATATAAGGCCCGTTTGGTGGCCAAAAGGTTCACGCAACAAGAAGGAATTGATTACTTTGACACCGATGGCCAAGATGACTACTATTAAGTGCCTTATTGCTCTTACCTCTATCAATCAATAGCACTTACATCAACTTGATGTTAACAACTTGATGTTAACAATGCCAAGAGGTCTATATGGTTTTACCTCTTGGTTTTGCGGCCACAAAGCCTAACCTAGTATGCAAGCTGCAACGAGCTCTCTATGCCTAAAACAAGCAAGTAGGCAATGGTTTGCCAAACTGTCGTCAGCCTTGGTCTCTCAAGGTTACATTCAATCCAAGTCAGATTACTCTCTCTTTGTTAAAAAGACATCCTCTTCCTTTACTTCTCTTTTGGTATATGTGGATGACCTCATCCTAGCTAGCAATAATCCTGATGAAATAGCTCATATCAAACAATTTCTTGACTCCTCTTTCAAATCAAGGATTTAGGTCACCTCAAATTTTTCCTCGGCTTGGAAATTGCACGTTCTAAATCTAGTATATATCTTTGACAATGCAAGTACACTCTTGAACTACTTTCGGAACACCGGCTTCCTTGGCTCTAAACCTGCCTATACTCCTATTGACTATATTACCAAACTCAGCCTATCTCGAGGTGATTTACTTACTGATGTTTCATCCTATAGGCGCCTCATTGGCCATCTAGTATACCTCTGCAACACTAGACCCGATATAGCTTTCACCGTTCACCAATTGAGCCAAATCATTTATGCTCCAACCACTTCTCATTTCACTGTTGCTCATCACGTCCTCCGTTATCTCAAAGCATCTCCTGGGCATGGTTTATTTTCCCTATCCTCTTCTAGTTTTGATCTTCGAGCTTTTAGTGATTCACATTGGGCCAGATGCCTGCATACTCGGCGTTCTGTCATTGGCTATTGCATCTTTCTTGGTCAATCTCTCATAAGTTGGAAATCCAAGAAATAATCCACGTTTTCTCGTTCCTCTTCCAAGGCTGAATATAGAGCCTTAGCTTCTGCTACATGTGAACTTCAATGGCTTCGTTATCTCGTTCTTGATCTCCATGTTCCTTCCACCCAAACCCGCTGCACTTTTTTGTGACAACCAGTCCGCCCTATATATTGCTTGCCAATCCAGCATTCCACGAACGCACCAAACATATTGAACTTGACTGCCATAGTGTCCGCAAAAAGGTTCAATCAAGTCTTATTCATCTCTTGCCCGTTAAATCCTCCGATCAACTTGTTGATATGTACACCAAAGCCCTTCCTAGCACTCATTTTCATGCGTTACTTCTCAAGCTGGGTGTGTTCTCCATCCACGCTCCAGCTTGCGGGGTGGGTGGGTGGGTGCAAGTGTTGCCCACAAATTAATTCATTTCTCTATTTTTTTCTGTTATTTTTCTTCTTTTGCAAATTAATTTTATGTTCATAGTTAGTTTTTGTGTTTTAAGTCTTTGCTAGCAGAAACACGTTTTCATTAGTTAGAATGGTTAGTTTGACAACTATGTCTTTGCCTAACACAGGCCCCATGTAAACGGTGTATATAAATCACCCTTTTTGTGAGAATAAACTAGAACATTCTCCTCCAAAATTTTTGATTTTCATCATTATGTAAACTTCTTATTTTGTTTTTTACCTAATGGTTCTCTTTTGACCTTGTGTAATAGTTCGAAGGGGAATTCTATGATTAGTTATAGTCATAAGTGACTAATTTTAGTCATCTTTTAAAAAAAAATATCATGTGTAAAATTTTAAAAAATCTCAACAAGTTGAAAGTTTTTTCAAGTTTTGATTAAACCGCTAATCAGGGTCAAAATTCTCTCTCTCTTCCCATTCTCTCCACTTTAATTTCCTAATCTCTCTCTGTCTCTCTCTCTCTCTCTCATATTCCCTTAATGATTAACCTTCAAAAAAATCCCTTAATTATTAAGAATTCTTAGGATAAATGATTTCTACTAATTTTAAATGTTTAACTTCCATTAAATAAAAGTTGCGTCATATTTTTTTTTTCATTACTTACAAATAATAATATTATTTCTCTTTTAAGTGTTCTCATTAATGAGCTTAGCTAAAATTGTTATTAGTATTGTTATTAAAACCAAACAAATGATTTACATTTATTTTTTGTATGTTAAATAAGTCAATTCTTTTTGATCCAACAGTGTATTATTCATCAATTATTATATGAAAAATGTATAATATGATTACTAGATATTTCGTATTAAGAGTACAAGTATTGTTCATCAAATCTCAAACATGTACCATCTAATCATTAATAATATTGTAATTGTCATATAGTTACTATAATTAACTTAATATTTGAGTATAGTAGTAGTAGTACCATCTGATTATTTATCTTACATTTTTTGGGGAGAATTTATTTTTGAATAAATTACTTCATCTTGATCTATATTTGTTAAGAGCACATATTATTATTATTATTATTATTGTTGTTGTTGTTGTTGTTGTTTTTGTTGTTGTTGTTGTTGTTGTCATCATCATCATCATCATCTTTCAAATTAGCTTATCGGCATTGATAATCACAATACATTATTTGCTGGACTTGCCCCCTGGTTCAAACATTTCATCAGCACCACGAAGGCAACAATGATCCTGATAGAATTTGGCACTAGTTGACTGGGGCACACCCTAGTGAATTCGAGGAGCCTTCGCACCTCTGGAGGAAAAGAGATTCAAAGTCCGGCTTCAAACTAATGAATGTTGAAGACCGTATACCCGGGGGGAGACTCTACCATGTTATCATTAGGGCCAAGGATTCTCAGGGAAAGGTCGACCTAGTAATCGGTCCTGACCCATTCAGCTCTGCCGCTATGACATTGTTGGAAATATCTTTGGAGAGGGAGGAGGTTTCACTACTAGAAAACTAGTTTTTAGCCACGGATTTGGGAAAAAAATCCATGGCTAAATAAAATAACCACGGATTAGCCATGGACTAGCCATGGATAAAATCCGTGGCTAAATTTAGCCACAGGTTTTTAGCCACGGATCTAGACACAGGCATTAGTCATGGACCATCCATGGCCAGATTTGGCCGCTTAATCCTGAAATAGCCACGGCCTGGCCGCGGCTGATCCTTTTAAAAAAAAAAAAAAAAGAGTTAATTGACCCCCACACCCAGCCAAGATCCCATCGGATGGGTTGTAGCCACATGTAATCTTATATTCCAAATATGTGTTTCATTTTCTTCTTCATTGCATGAATATGCATCAACTGTAAAGATTTTATCAAGTGTATGATTAAGAAAATAATTTTAAACACATAGTTGTATAGCATAAATGTGTATTATAAAATTAAAGATAAAATACCATATGAAATGAGAGATCTTATTAGGGTTGTATCCTTCAAATATTTTGAAAATCCAATATATATCATGTTATATGTCATGGTCCAGTCCTTCATTTTTTCCTAATCTTTGTTTTTTTTATATTGAAAAGGATTTAGTGATTGAACTAGTAATTTGTTAATTGTAACAAATATTTAATAAATTAATAGTAAAAACAAAAATTATCACAAAAATTTATTTAGATAATTTATATTTAGAATTTCACATAATATATATCAATTAAATACAACAAAAACTAATTCTTAAACAAGAAATTAAAGTGGTGTAGTGGTGTGATACTCTAATCTCAATCAAGAGGTAGAGAGTTTGAACTGTATCAGATTGAAGAAAAAAAAATTATAAATAATAGCCACGGATCTTCTGTGGCTAACAACTAGTCGTGGCCACCACGTAGCCATGGATGGGTTGTGGTTATTAGCCACGGTCAGGCCGTGACTAATTGTACAAGTCCGTGGCTAAATAGCCATAACCAAGTTTACACTGAAATATTATAAATTATCAATAACATTATACATCATTGAATTATAGATAAAAATATAATATAAGTTATGACAATTGATCAATTAAAAACTTTCAAAATCAGATAATTAACTTGAATATATATATATATATATACAAGTGATTATAAACGTTGAAGTGAACTAATTAGCAATATATATATATACACACACATATATATAGTATAATCCAATATATTGTGATATTATAATAAAATGGTAAAATCTAAAAAAATAATTATGAAACTTAAGTTGTGTATTAACTCAATAGAACATTATAATATCGTTAAATAATTGAAACAATCATTGATCATTCGAATTTATATTCAACACACAATCGTATCATTCAATTATATATCAATTTAAAAGATTTATTTGAGTAATAACAGTAAATTACATGAGGGTTATTATTTGTTATATAGAATACAATACTTAAGACAACAAATTAACACATTTGTATTCAAAGAACATATTAAATTGAGTACGAATAAAATAATTAAGTAGTAAAATAATTGAATAGCCATGGATTAGCCACGGCGACATTCCATGGCTATATTTTTTCTGTTCATAAAAAAAAGAAAAATTATTTATTTAAGTTTTAGCCACGGATTGGCCATGGAAAAATCCGTGGCTACTCCACGTTGGCCACGGACTGCCACGGAAAATTCATGGCTAAATATTTCCATGGCATTGCATCCCACCATGTCTAATACGTAGCTATTTTCCGCGGATTGGCCATGGAATTTTTTGGTGGCTAATTGTTCTTTTTCTAGTAATGTTTGAAACCTGCCCATCCCCATTCGACGTGCCCTAAGGGTTTCTTCAGGGGCACCACTGGTACTACAACCCTCACTGATTTTCCCTATTTTCTTGGATTTTCTCTAGGGAGCTTCTGCCACTTCGCCCAGGGGGTTATCCTAGAAGGGGCTTGGGGGATTAGCCAGAGCAAGCCCGGAAGAGCCACCCCCTGATTGATGAGTCAGTCACCATAGCCTCATTATATGGCGGATTCGGCAGACGGACCTCCCTCTTTGCCTTAATATCCTCCAATGTGTGCTCAAAATTGTCAATTGGTTTCCGTTTCAGGGGCATGGTTAGGGTTTTTTTCTCTTTTCATAGGTTAATGCAAGGCCCAAGGAAATGGAGAGGAGGAAGCCAAAGAAGAAAGATCTTTTGAAAAAGAAAATAAAGAGAAAAAGGGAGAAGATAGTAACCTATTTTCAAAAGGGTGCTTGAAGCTCTAAAAAAGGAAGAGGGGTCTTGGATCTCTCTCGATCTCTCTCTTCGTAGAAAATGGCTACGAAGGGAGAATCTATTTATAGGGAGAGGCTCCATCAATGCTACCCAGACAAAGTGTCACCTACCATTTATAGGGAGAGGCTCCATCAATGCTTGCCCAGACAAAGCGTCACCTACCATGATTGTTAAACGCAATGATGGCAGACGACGCGCCTTTTCTAAATGCAAAGACACGCCGCCGGGTATGACACATTCCAGGAGCACGCCTCACGTCCTACAAAAAGGCACGTGAGATGTCAAAACGAATCAATGAAGCGTGACATTTTAGGGGAAACAACTTTAATTCAAATTTTAAAAGTTCCTTTGGTAGATTAAAACGACGAAAAGCAACTCTTGAGATGACGTCACGATTAGACTCAAGAGTGGAGGGATAATGAGGTGGCACACTCTCCCTCAAGTGCAGCAACGTTACTATTTCGCATGGGGGATAACATGAAGTATGGGGACGAACATTCTCGAAATCACAGGCTGTCCACAAAAAGGTTTAAGCTACTGAATGGAGGCCTCTGAGCGAGGTAAAACCCAACAGAGGGAACTATTCCCCAAGCCTACCCTACTAGTCTTAGGGACATTACCTTGATAGAGGGTCTAGTGAGATTCTTGAGATGTTCAACTTACTAGTCCAAGGCCTCGGTGTAATGAATCATCTCAAGGAAGCTAGCAAGATAGAGTCGCATCGAGGGAAAGGCATCCCATTCGAGGGCATGGACCATATGATCTTTCGAAGCTGATAGACATTGGCAAGCTAGCTAGGATCCCAAGCTACCTTGTCAGACGTGGACAACCGCTGCCACTAAACAAACACTGACAGGGCATGGGCAGTCTCCCTCAGTTCCAGGTGCCATTAATGCTCTCTCATAAAATTCTAAACATTTAATGCTTAGAATATGCATTAATTCCTAAAGCCAAGTCTCATTAATGAAAGAATAGCATAGCCGCCATGGGGGTTCCAAAAAGGACAAAATACATGTCCACTTGTACTTTGCATGTCAATCAAGAGACCAACTCCCATCAATCACGTCACATCAAGGCTTCATACATATAAAAAAGCCTCCAGACCTCAAAAATGGTAATCAACTATTCCCAACATAAAGAGAATTTAATATTCATCTTCTTCTTTCGTCATACATCTCTCTTTACTACCCACGTTACTACGTTGAATGTCTGAGAGCCTGCGCCGGGGCAAAATCGACTAGTCTCGCATTTGCTATTCCCTCTAACAGGTGGGCCACTAGCATTATCACTGGAGTCACAGAGTTTCGTCATGTGGTCAACTCAAAAAGACCCCTCATCAAACATTAGTCACATTATATCAGTTATTGTACAAATATTGCAAACTTTTAATTTGAAATAATTTGTTTTTAACATTAGTCACATTATATCAGTTATTATACAAATTTTATTTTTCAGTAACCATATATGCTAAACATGCTCGTGTTAATTATATATTTATATTAACATGTTTTTAAATTATTCCTATTTATTGTTGTAGTTTGTCAATCTCTCTTGAAATTTTTTAATTATATAAATTTAAAATTATGAAATATTTTAGCATTGTAGTATATATTTTGCTGGTAAGGAATGTGTTTTTCTTATTTCCTAGAAAATTATTTGGATAAGGTGCGAATTTTAATTTCTTTCAATTTTTTTCACAACCCTTAATCTTGTTTGCTGTTATTATTACATTTCAATTCTGTTCATGAGAGTTTCTAATATTCTGTAATTTAGAAACTTTAATAATTTGAGTAAACTTAATTTAAATATATTGGAATCTATCATACTTTTTTAAAATGTGAAGAAATAGAAATGACAATGCTTAATTATTGAAGAATTATGGATTTAGTCTGCAATGTTTATTTGTATTTTGAATTGTAATGACAACAGTACAAACATATCTTGTTTTTGAAAAATTAATTAAAGGCACATTAATATATTTTTGTGTTAAATTAGTGGGAGAGTTGGTATATATACAGGCACAAATATGACACACTCACATACACATACATATATGAAAATTGTTATTGGCACTCCATCATTATTTTTTGTGTTGAAAAATTGACTAAATTGCTCATTCATCTTTAGAACACTATTTTTATTAATTTCAATTGTATAACCTTTTCTTTATTGTTAATCATTTTCACGTTTTGGTTATAAAAAACACACGAGATCACAACCTTAATGTAAAATTTTTAATTTTTTGTTTTATCTATCTTTTTTGTCCCACTTAATGCAAAATATATATTACTAACAAAAATTTTCAAGTCATACATGAAACTTCTAAGATATATATGAAACTATGAAATAAAGGAAAATAAGTTAAATATATAAAATTCCCTCAAAAAAGAAGAGTTAAATATATAACAAAGTTGGGGATAAAGAAATCAAAAGATACTATATAATTATGTTGATATTCAAATGTGCAAAATATTAGGTAAAAAGAAACAAATTGTATATCCCCACTAGTTATATTTCTCCTCGACATTATCTATCTTCAAATAAACAAAAAGTCTTGCAAACTAATAATAATAATAATAATAATAATAATAAATAATAAATAAATAAATAAAGAAAAGAAAGATGAGTTTCATGACTGCAATCTTTGAGGCATGATATCTCATTCAAAGTTTGCACCAACGTATTTGCTCCATATATTATTCCTACAATATATATATATATATATATATCACCATTAATAGAACAATTTGCACATCAAGGAAAAAATTATATTGCATAAATGTATGTATGCTGAAATTAAAGTGTGAGCAAAAAAACTTAATGAAATAATATAAAAAGTATGAAAGAGGAATAAATACATTTGGTGCTATTAGATGGGTTGTAAGAATGGTAGGTATCTTAAATTTGCTCGGTACTCTTGGTATTCGCAAGCTTTATTTTCTTTTCCAACTCAAAAACCACTATTAAATCTTCTAAGATATTAGTTGCTTCCATTTCAAGTGACGAAAATTAATATGACAAAAAGGTAGAAAAATATCATAATATTGCACAAAAGACAACAATATTAGAACAAAATTTTTTGTCAGGTCACCGTCAAAATAAGAAGTTGAATAACAATTTTGAAGTTATCGACACCAAAGCCTAAAAGAAGATGGCGAGTAATAGTATTCTTGAATGCATGAAAGTGAATAATACACTATTAGTGCTTTTTGTTCAATAAATCAAATTAAATTAATATTTAAAAATTAAAGGGGTATATTGGTCAATTGATAAAAATTATAAAGTGAGAGGGAGTGCCAATAACAATTCCCTATATATATGTGTGTGAAAGTGTATATGTTGGCAATTAACTTTTTTCCAATTAAAAATCGATAAGTGTAAATTGAATTATTAAATATTACTTAAATTGTCTATTAATATTTTGGGATTTTTTAAATTTAATTTTAATTTTAAATAGTTAATTTTAATTGATATTGTAATATTTATTCCACCAACAAATGAGGCACCGCCAAGTATCAATATCAAGTGTCCTGACCAATCAAATCAAGTCGTGCAGTCCGAAAGTTCAAAAACAATCAAATGGTGACAAGTGGCGCATATGGTCATGTGGACTAATGAAATCGTAACACACAAATAGCATTTTTCTCTTTAAAAATAATTGATATTAAAGAGATAAATACCAAAGAAGTCGGTAGCAATCAAAAGACCCTACGTAAACACCTATAAAAGGCGTCATTTGGGGCTCAAAAAAGACATCAAGAAATCTTCCAGAGCCATAGAAGTTAAGGATATTCCGAAATTCACTCAAGTCAAGCTCAAGAAGATTTGTGAAGATCCAGGAGAAATTCCCGGTGTTCTTCGCAAAAGTCATCCAATCAAGACATTCAATTAGCGATCAATGTGTTAGTCCTGCGTATTATCATTTCTCCCAAGTCAAATTCATGATGATTAAGGCGATGTTTAAGGCGTTCTTCGTAGAAATCATCCAAATAAGACGTTTGATCTACAATCAAGGTGTCAAACCAGCAAATCTGTGTCTTTTCCCAAATCAACTTCATGCTGTTCATGGAGTTCTTCACAGTGCTTACCAAAATTTTTGGTCTAATTCATAATTAAGCTGTAAAGCGTATGAATCACATTATTCAAGGCCACAACCCTATCGGAGAAAAGAATCAGGGGATTAGTCTTCTAGGAGATTATTTTCCACTAGATTATATCCTTTTTTTTTCTTTAAATTCTAAATATTTATCATATATTTTTCGTCTTATAATTTGTATTTGCAGACTCAAGATTTTGTGTGAACAAATTTTTGCCCCTACCAATGGGACCCAACCTACCCGTCATCTCTTTTCTCCTAACAAATAAGTGAAGTTAGTCTTTCAACAAGTTCAATGGTTCCCAGGAAGAATAATCTCGCTTTGGGAAAAAAAGACGCCACCAACAAATCTGCTGAGAATATTGTCAACCAGTCCTCAATTGAGGCCAAAGTCGCCGAATCCGACTCTTATGATGGTTCTAATCATCCAAACCCAACTGCCACCAAATTATTCTACTTCGATGAAGCTGCAACTAACGATAAGCAGCTTGCCTAGATGGCCTAGGCGATAGCAAATCTTCAAAAGATAGTATAAGAAAAGGACTTCCAAATCGCTCAACTTATGGACAAGTTGGAGCATACGAATACTAGAGAGTCAAGCCACAAGCATATGCCTGCTCAAGTTCAAGCAGCAAATAAAGGCCAAACTCATGCGGTATCTTAGAAGTATGAGTACACACAGTAGCCTGAGCAATCCACTACTTCCATCGCAATACCATCTATGTAGCAACTGTAGGATATCATCAGCAATGCTATAAAGGCTCAATATGATGTCCCCTACACAAAACTACTTGGCATATGCAAAGCCCTACACCAAGCACATCGACTTGCTGAGGATGCCAATGGGCTATCAAATTCCAAAGGTTTAGTAGTTCGATGGAAATGGCAACCCAAAGCAGCATGTCGCTCATTTCGTAAAAACATGCAACAATGCGGGAATTGAAGGTGATCACTTGGTAAAGCAATTTGTGTGTTTACTTAAAGGAAATACTTTCAATTGGTATGTTGACTTGGAGCCAGGGTCCATCAATAATTGGGATCAAATGGAGAGGGAGTTCCTGAACCGCTTCTATAGCACACGCCACATAGTAAGCATGATCGAGCTCACCAATTCAAGATAGTGGAAAGACGAACCTGTCGTGGACTACATCAATCGCTGGCATGCACTAAGCTTAAATTGCAAGGGTAAGCTCCCAGAGATTTTTGTACTGGAGATGTGCATCCAAGGAAAGCACTGGGGGCTTCTATACATTCTCCAATGAATCAAGCATTACAACTTCAAAGAGCTAGCTACTCACGCCTAGGATATGGAACTCAGTATTGCCAATCACGAAGCTACTTTCCCCACAAAAGACTCGAAAAAGAAAAAAAAGAGATGTAATGAAGCCATCCACCAAAGACTCAACGCTCGTCAAGGCAACTCGCGTTAAAATTCCTGCCAACAACAAGAAAGGTATCGAAAAAGTCAGAAGTCAGCAAGTTACCTATGAAAAACATCGTCTTACACTGAAAGAGATACAAGAAAAGGAGTACCTGTTCTCAAACTTCGATGTCTCTTATATTTTTGATGAATTGTTGGCTAAGAAGTTGATCGAATTAATAGAGCCAAAACACTCAAAGGAAAGTGGAAGGTTGAACGACCTAAGGTCCTGCAAAGATTATCAAGGCATTAGTCACCCTATAGAAAAATGATTTGTGATTAGAAACAAAATCATGACACTAGCAAAAGATGGGAAAATAATCCTAGATAGTGAAGATATTGCGAATGCCAATACTACTAGTGTTGCAACTATTAAAAGTGAAAAGGATATCCTAAAAGTCAAGAAGAATGTTGTTTTTCCATCAACACTCGTGGGGGCACTATCGAAAATTCTATTTGGGAGTTTTGACCCCTGTTTGATTCAAAACATGCTTGCTGATGCGAACACCAAATCAACGACAAATTCTTCTACTTGAACTGATGATTGTGGCAAATGGATTCTAGTGACACGTCAAAGAAAATAAAAACCACGCATCGAGCAAATTCATCAATGTAGTCAAGAAAATCAATTCTGGTGTAGTACATAAACCACAAGTAAATGAGAAGCTCCAAAACTTGACATGTGGGAACAAAGAAATCATTGAGCATCTGCAAACAGGACCCTCTGACTTTAGCTAAATTCTTCCTTGAGAGATGCTTTGGGCTAACAATTGAAACAATGCACACTACTTTTGATAAAGTATGAGGCTAGAATTTTACTTCTTGTTGTACTATTAAAAAACCTAATGTGAATCAAGTCGAAGTTACTGTCAACTCTTGTTATACAAATACCGTGGAAACTCCAAGAACAAGGCCTCATCATCAAGTTATAAATGAGCTCAAAACGTTCTGTAAAGATGGTTCTGTACAGTTGACAAGGTTCGAATGGAAGTCGGTACTTATCCCAATTATGAAAGCAAATGAACATTGAGATGGGGTTTTATCTTTCGAAAGCTGGGAATCCCTGAGGATCATGGAATGGTTATGCCATGTCAATAAGAGGTGGGGAAGGGGGCAAATAATCTTCATCTTCAAGCTACAAACACTCTTAGATATGAGTCTAAACTGCTTTATAAAAAAAAAAGAAACAAAATTCAAAGTCTGTCTAGGTACTCCTTAACATGAGTATAAATTGTTAAAGTCAAACTCAACTGTACTCCTTAACATGAGTATACACTGTTAAAGTCAAATTAAAGTATACTCCTTGACATGAGTATTAATTGTCTAGAAAATCAAGTTTCAAGTGATTGACTCATTGACAAGAGTATAAAATATCTACAAACTCAAAAAAGTATTACTCTTAATGCATAAGCCTAAATTGCATCTTACTTGTGGTTCGCATGAGTATAAACTGCGTAGAAAACCAAAAAACTAAAATAAAGAAAGAAAGAAAAAAAAATAAAAAGAAAAATGTAAACAAGTTTTGTTGAACTGCGTAATGACTTGATCTCCTTTAGGAGTACAAAGGCAGCTTGGGATTTTATCGAAGTTCAGCCATACCTTTTAAAAAAAGTTTGTTTGTCTTTAATGATACCTCAATTCTTAAGGTCATGAAGAGCTAAATTCGTCAAGTCATGTTATTAATAATTTTTTTTTAAGTATGAAAATTAGTTCTCGAAGGAGTAACAATATTGCAAGTAAAGTATATGGATGATGTGAAAAGAGAAAAGATTGGAGTGAAAAAGTTTCTTTTCTATATATAATTTACACTGACCTAATATATAAGACATAATTTATGGAATTTATTATCCTAGAAATATTCTAACACTCCCCCTCAAGCTGGAACATATATATCAATCATACCCAGTTTGTTCCAAAGAGTTTTAAATTTATTTCCCCCCAAAGCTTTAGTAAATACATTGACAATTTGTTCTGAGGACGGAGTAAATGGAGTACTAATAATGTGGCTCGTCACAACATTTCAAATGAAATGACAGTCGACCTCAATATGCTTCATCCTTTCATGAAAAGCTGGGTTATTGGCAATGTGAATAGTTACCTGATTGTTACAGTGCATAGGTAAAGGTTTATTGCAATTGAACTCCAATTCTCCTAGTAAGCTTCTGAGCCAACATTTCGCTCGTGGTATGTGCTATAGCATGATATTCTGCTTCTGCACTAGACCGAGCCACTGTTGTTTGCTTCTTACTATGCCAAGTCACCAGATTTCCTCCAACATACGTGCAGTAGCCAGAAGTAGACCTTCTATCTACCTTAGACCTAGCATAGCTTGCATCCAAATAGGCCTCGATCTTCAAATGTCCATGTTTCTCGAAGAGTAAACCTTTACCAGGAGAGGCTTTATGTACATTAAAATCCACATGGCAGCATCTAGGTGGATAGGTCGGGGTTTGTCCATAAATTGGCTAATAACTCCAACTGCAAAAGATATATCGGGTCTAGCTATAGTCAGATAGATCAGCTTTCCCACTAGCCTTCTGTACTTTGTTTTGTCTTCTAAGTAAGTATCATTATCATCCCAGAAATTCGAATTTAACTCTATAGAAGTATCAATTAGTTTGGTCTCAAGAAAGCTAGTTTCCTGTAGTAAGTCAAGAGCATACTTCCTCTGAGACGATGAAACTCCATGCCTGCTATGAGCGATCTCAATGCCTAGAAAGTACCAAGGAGGACCCAAGTCTTTAGTAACAAACTGTTGTTTTAAGTACTCCTTAGTGACTTCTATTCTTTCGACATCACTGCCAGAGACTAGGATATCATCAACATACACAATTAGGACAACAACACCTGATTGTCTCGTTTCACAAATACGGAGTGATCTGCCTGACATTTGTGAAACCCAAAACCACTTATAACCCGACTAGATTTGTCAAACCAGGGATGAGGACTCTATTTCAACCTATAAATTGCCATCTGTAGCCAGCACACCATAGCTTTCCTCTCCCCCTGAGCAACATACCCTGGAGGTTGCTCCACAAAGACTGTTTCTTGCAAGTCACCATAGAGGAAGGCATTTTTGATATCCATCTGAAATATAGGCCAATCTTGATTAACAGCCACTGAAAACAATACTCGAATGGAGTTAAGGCCAGCAACTGGGGAAAATGTCTCCAGGTAGTCCACATTATAAGTCTAGGTGAAGCCTTTAGCAATTAGGCGGGCCTTATATTAGTCGAGAGTACCATTAGCATAGTACTTGAGGGTGAATACCTATCGACGGTCAATCACATCAGCATCAGAGGGAGGAGTAACAAGTTCCCAAGTTCCCCGATCAACTAGGCGGGCCTTTTCCGTTGCATGTTTCCACTTAAGATGTTGGAGCGCCTTATGGTAAGTAGAAGGGATCAATTCTGTAGAAAGAGAAAGAGAGCAAAACTATGATGCGAGGGACCAAGGTTATCAAAAGATATATAGTTAGTGAGGGAGTGAGCAGTACAAGAAGATTTACCTTTGCGCAATATGATAGGTAAATCGAAGTCTGAAGAAAAAGGTACGAAGGAGGATTGATCTAGAGTAGAGAAAGGTGGATCAGTAGTAGCCGGGGGCGCACGGGTCCGCAGTGGGCGTCGTTATGAGTACACCTACAGAGGAGGAGGGCTAGGAGACAAAAGGGAAGGAATAGGTAAAGGGACCCTGGGAGATGAGGTACAACTAGTGGAGTAGTAAGGTGTTGACTTAAAGGATACGACATCAGCATAGATATAAGACTGACGAGAGGTGGAATCATAACAACGATACCCTTTTTGTATACGAGAATAACCAAGGAAAATACACTTAATAAAATAGGGTGAAAGTTTTTCAAGACTCGACGAAGAGATGTGGACAAATGAAACGCACCCAAAAATCCGGGAAGTGACATCAAACAAGGGGCGCTTAGGATAAAGTGTCGAATGTGGAATACCCCCAAGAACACTCGAGGGTAACCGATTGATAAGATAGCAAACTGTAAGGACATGCCCCCAAAAAGTTTTGGGAACATTCATCTGAGTCAAAATGGTACGCGCAACATCCAAACGATGTCGACGTTTGCGTTCTTCTACACTATTTTGCTGAGACGTGTGGGGACAAGTAGTTTGATGAATAATTCCATGTTGGTTACAGAAGATAGACACTTGTTTTTGAGTATATTCCAAAGCATTATCAGTACAAAGTATCTGAATAGTAATAGAAAATAGAGTCTTTATTTCATTATAAAAGGATTGTATTACAATAGGGACTTCGGACCTATCTTTTAACAAGTAGATCAAGGTCATTCTAGAGTAATCATCAACAAAATAAATAAAATACCAAAACCCACGAACGAACTCGATTCGAAAAGGATCCCAAACATCAGAATGAACTAATTCAAAAGGAAAGGAACGACATTTTTCGACATGGGGTGGAAAGGAAGCTCGGTGATGCTTTCCTAACTCACACAACTCACAATTTAAACTAGTAGAGTCAATAGGTAACAAATATTTTAAGGTAGATAAAGGGTGGTGGACCTAATCAACAATGCCATTGAAAATGTATAACGGAAGCAGAGAGAGCTCGAGCATCTACATGTGTATTTACTGTGTGTAAGTAGTAAAGACCACTGCGCTCATGATTGCCATCAATCGTCTTCCTTGTGTGTAGATCCTGAAAGATACAATAGGATGGAAACAATATTACTGAGCAATGGTGAGACTTAGTAAGCTGACTAATTGATACCGGGCTAATAGAAAAACTTGGAGCAAAGAAGACAATTTTTAGAGTAATAGAAGTAGTGGGTGTAACAACACCCGAACCTGATACAGGAGAGTCAGAGCCATCAGTTAAGCGAACAGGATTTAGAGATGGTGACAAAGATAGTGAGGAAAAATGGGACTTAGTACCGGTGATATGGGTAGAGGCACCTGAATCTAATGGCCAGGAGTCACCTTGAGACGCCATGAAGGTGCCTATAGAATAGGAAACTGGAGAGGCAGTGGAGGGAGTTGAAGGAGTCTGCACAAGCTCTTCATATTCTTCACGGCTTATGAGGACTTGATCTGAGATAGGCTGAGAGGTATGAGTATCCTGGAGAACAACATTGTCCCACTCTGGCTTACCAAACTTTCTGCCAACAGTGATCGGATGCATGATTTGTACGACCACAATGCGTACAAGAGGGAAACTTTCCACGACCACCATGACTGAGCCCAGCACTGGATATGGAAGCCCTAGAATTACTTTGGCCACGACCATGAACAACCAAGGTAGAGGCCTCAACAAGTAGGAGTATGTGTGCCCGAGGTCCCCGTAGATACACGTAAAACTCAGGAGAAGGCAATGGGTCAGGTCAGAATCGTATCACTAGCCAAAATTTGACCACATGTGGGTTGAAGAGAGCTGTTTAATCCAGACAAGAATTTAGCTACCCAAAATTCTTCCCATTGAGATTTGGGTGTTTCAAGACCGCACTTCAACGGGTGGTATAGGAGAATCTCGTCATGAATGCCTTTGATGGGAGAATAGTATTCCGCTACATTTCTACCGTCCTGCTTTAACGAGAAAACTTTCTCGTATAGCTCAAAAATATGAGATATTTTGTTCTCATTTGCATACATATCGTGGATTGTATCCCACATTTCTTTTGTTGTCGCCAAGAACATCAGATTTGAGGGAACGAACTCTTCCATACTATTGAGTAACCATGCCATAACAACATACTCATCCTTCTTCCATTCTTTAAACTTAGCATCCCCTGAATCCGGAGGATCCGAGAGAATGTAGTCTAATTTTTCAGTAGACCTAAGAAATAATTTAAAAGATTGGGCCCAAAGGAGATAATTTCACCCGTTTTATTTAATAGTAGTACCCATAGGAGTTTTGGGTTCAAGAGAGGACGCCATTAGAAATTTTTTTTTGTTTTCTTTCTTTTTTTTCTTTTTCTTTTTTTTTTTTTTTTGGGTTTTGTGTTGGGTTGAGTAAAGAAAAAGGAGATATAAGTGGGTAGAAAAGGAGAGGCAAAAGAAAAGGTTAACGTCACTAGTAGGAAAAAGAAAAGGGATCTGGGGAATCGTTTGGAGAAAGAGAGAGAGAGAGAATGAGAGTACCAAAAAATGCCGATACCAGCTGCGGGAGGAGAGAGACCATGAGGAACATGTGGGCTGCGAGTAGAGAGTCCTCCGGTGGGAGAGGGAGGCAAGCCCGATGGAGACAACACAAGTAGCACTGGAAAGACGAGGAGATGTGTGTGTGCGGTGCCCGGCGGAGGAGAGACGGCGCGGACCAAAGCTAGGGTTTTAGGATGGAGATGATGACAGTGCCGAAACTAGAGTTTCAGGAGGGAAGGAGACGGCACAGACCGAATCTAGGGTTTCGGGATCAAGGCGATGACGGTGGCCGAAACGAAACTAGGGTTTGTTCTCCCCCCTTCTTTCTTTTTTTCTTTTCAATAAATATAGAACCTGCTCGATACCATGCGAAAAGAGAAAAGATTAGAGTGAAAAAGTTTCTTTGTTGTGTATAATTTGCACTGACCTAATCTCATTATATAGAGATTAGCTAGAACCGATACAAGACATAATTTAAGGAATTTATTACACTAGAAGTATTCTAACAGATGAGAATGTAAAAAAATAGTTGTTAATGCATATCCATTGTGGCTTTTACATCAAAATGAAAAAGGAGAGACACAGAAAAAAATGTAGATACCCAAAAAGAAAAGACACCGAAACAGTATGAGAAAACACTGGAAAAAGAGGAAAAATAATCGTTTGGAAAAACTCTCCCCAAAATTGCACAATTTGAAGAAAGAGAATTTCCAAACATCTCCACAAGTTTCCTTCCAAGTTCTACAAGTCTTCGGTTACGGTCAGCAAGCTCCTAAATTGGCTGCACGGGCAAATTCACAAAACTTCAAAATGTGGTCAACAAGCCTTTGAGTTGACTGCAATGTTAAATCTATAAACTTCCAAAATGCAATCAAGTAGCCTTTGAACCGGCTGTGATTTCAAATCAACAAATCTCTAAAACGCAGTCTCCAAGCTTTTAAGCCGACTGCACAAGTCTTGCAAATCAAATTCATCAAGTTTGGCAAGTTTTTGTGCCTGAGTAGAATAATTGGTCAACAAACGTTTTGCCTCACGATTCATTTCAATTATCCGGCAACCATCCATCAATCAACCTAACAATGGGAAAGGAATTTTCCTTAGTACATATCACGTGCCAATCGAGATCCATTTTCTTTTCAAGGAAAATTCTTCTTCAATTTGCAAATCACCATGATTATGGGCTGGACATGCAAAAATTATGATTGTTATTCCATGGGCTAGGTTGGTGGGGTTTGTATTAAACTACCAAATATCATAGTTTGGACAATTGTAAATCCAAGAATACCGGTGGAGATCATAAGTTTTAGGCCATAAGAAGTCTTGAGAATAAACTAAGTGTGATCCTATCTTGGTTCAAATCTTCTATATAAAATTAAAAATGCTTAAATGAGGTCCAAATCAATTCCAAGTGAAGATTAAGTGGAATTGATATTTTTCAAAGGTCCACCATTATTCTTAATGGAAAAAAAAGGTACTTCAAGTCCGGTCTCTCTTATGCAGACGTACGGCAGGTTTTCGCCAAGTCTTAAAGTAGAGTGCATTTGTTGGCGATTAATTTTTGTCCAATTAAAAGTCGACAAGTGTAAATTGAAATACTAAATATTAATTAAAATTTTTATTAATATTTTGGGATTTATTAAATTTAATTCCAATATTAAATAGTTAATTGTAATTGATATTGTAATATTTATTCCACCAACAAATGAGGCGCCGCCAAATGTCAATATAAAGTGTCTCGGCCAATCCAATCAAGTCGTGCAGCCCGAAAGTTCAAAACCAATCAAATGGTAACAAGTGGTGTATTTGGTCACGTGGACCAATCAAATCATGATACACAAATAGTATTTTTTTTTTCTCTTTAAAATAATCTATATTAAAGAAATAAATGCCGAAAAAGTCGGTAGCAATTCGAAGTCCCTGCATAAACACCTATAAAAATATTTGGGGCTTAAAAAAAACAACAGGGAGTCTTATAGAGCCAGAAAAGTCAAGGAGATCCCAAAATTCTTTCAAATCAAGTTTAAGAAGATCCGTGAAGATCCTGGTGAAATTCCCAATGTTCTTCGCAAAAGTCATATAAAGACCCGATTTTCTCCGGTACTTTCTATGTGATGCTTATGTGTGTTATTTAAATGTTTATATGAATAATCTATGTATATTATGTGATATTTTCTTGCAATAAATGCTTTTCTATATATGCTTATATGCTTAATTTTATTCACAACATGCAAAATTATTAGAATTATTTTCTTGCCTTATTTAGCAAACATACAATGCATAAATTTCAAGAAAATATATATGTATATATATACACATATACACGGTTATCCATATATATATACATAGGTTTAGAGTATTTTCCATAAAACTCTTGAAAATGCCCTTTTCACAAAAATATGTCATTTTCATATTATCATAATTTTTAAAATTAATTATTTTTTTAAATACTGGACCATAAGACTATATATATATATATATATATATATGTATATATCAAAAATATTTTTCATCATATATATATATATATGTATTTTCGAAAATCCCTAAATAAATGTGTATAAAATTGTATTTTTCTTCCTTTAGGTATTATTTCTTCCATAATTTGAATAATTACACAATATGCAAGAAATATCCTATATTTATATAGAAAGAGGAGGGGGGATGGTTTTTGTGCCTATATATATATATATATATATATTAATACTTGGTGTATATTGTTTCTTGCCCTCCAATTCTTCAGGAATCAATGTATAAATACGCATGTAAAAATTCTTCTAGACTAGTATATACATGGTTGGCTCATATTAACTAGACATACACTTAAGCTAATTAGACCTAATATATGGGCATTGAGTTGTAAAGTATGTGATCATTAGACAAGGACTTAAGTATATTATAATTCTATTTCTACCTATTACTAACTATAAGTATATATTATCCTACAAAACACAAGAACACTGCACACCCACTTATAGCACACGACATACACTCACTCACACTCTTTCTCTTGTTTTGTTCATTTCTCTACAAGTTCTTAACTCCACTTCCCAATTACACCACTTCAAAAATAGATAGAAAGAAAAGAGAAAAATTTAGCAAAGGTAGGAATTTTGCCTAGTACATGAGTTAGCCTTTATGTTCATTCTTTCATTCTAGAACAAAGGGTGTAACTACAAGTTAGTTACTATCTTAGTTCTAGTAGTATATATATTGATTTAGTTGTATGCATATTGGTATAATTATGAGCTTTTATGTTTAGGAAGGTAGGAATACCTTTAAGTACATGAGTTAGCTTGTATTATGTTTCATTATGATCTATTAGAATTCTACAAAATGATAGCAAGCATGTTTTATATGAAGTTGTGCAATATGATCATAGTACGCTTTATATTCATATAACAAATAAGAAAGCATGTTCAATTAGTAATTACCAATATGTTTTAGTGTGTTTTATGAAAAGAGGTCATGCTGAAATTCTGTGAAAAACATGAGAACATGCTGGAATTTATGCTAAATGTTGTTAACATGCTGGAATTTATGTTGAAAGTTGTTAACATGCTGGAAGTTATGCTGGAAGTTGTTAACATGCTAGAATTGATGCTGGAATTTGTGACTGGAATTTTGGTAACATGCTGGAAACTATGCTGGAATTTTTTGAAATATGCTGGAATTATATAAACTATGCTGGAATTGTGTGAGATATGCTGAAATTATGTGAAATACATGAAAATTTACGTGTGCATGTGGGCCTGAAAGTGATAGGGGTGGATGTGGTTAAGTTCGGCCGGGCGGCCACGGGCTTGTCAGTCTTAAACTAGTTCTCGACCCTCCATCGTTGTCTAATCTCTCCTCACATGGACGGAGTATTCCATGTGTGAAGTGGGTTGTAGGCAAATTCAGGCATATGCCAGGGATATGACCACTTGAGTGTTTTGGTTGGGATTTTGCGACGACCCGGTAACTCCTATTGTTATTATTAATATTTTACTTAGGATTTATTTCCATTATGTGATAATTATTGTGTGAATATATGTGATTTGTGAATAAACTGTGCGTTATACTACCTGCATTTTTTAAAATGTGATTATTCCATCATTTGTTTTCTTAGCACTTGAAAAATGCAAAATATTAATTCCTGAAAATTTTATTATGATTTCCGAATTTTATTAAGAGTAAAATTATTATTTTAACATTACTTTATAACTTAGACCTTATAGTTTTAATTTTGAATGGTGATTATTATTTTTTGGAAAATTTATTTAAATACATATTTTAGGCTTGCATTTATTTTATTTTCGAATTTTATAAATAAATTATACAATTTTTGAAATTTATAATTACAACAATATATTTTATGATTTTAAATGTATAATTTTCGAATTTTAATTATTTATAAACCTAATTTTCGGATTTTAATTAAATGAAAAATATAAAGTCTAGATTTTTAGTATATTTTATAATTGTTTTGCAAGAATATCTCCTCTAATACATATATTAGTGGTAAATTCTATATCTACTTATCCACACACACATCCATACATTTATTAGTGGTGATTTATATATTTACATGTACACACACATATTCATATACAAACTAGTGGTGAATTATATATCTACTTATACACACACACATCCATATATCACCTAGTGGTGATTTCTATATCTACATCTCCACACACACATCCACATATATAGACTAGTGGTGATTTCTACTTCTACCTATACACACACATGTCCACATATATATACTTGGTGATATGTATATCTACATATACACACACATGTCCACATATATACACTTAGTGATATATATATCTACATATACACACATATGTCCACATGCACATATATATATATATATACTAGGTAGTTTTCATCACACAAAAACACACACTAAATCCCGCCAACAACCTTCACACCCACAAAATCTTGCATTTCCCAAATATGTATCACACTTTATAATTGTTAAACCTTCCCATATACCTATATATATAATTACCCCTCTTTCTAAACATATATATAGACATATTAACCTTTCTACATATATATACACACTCTTACATCTACAAACTCCTTTCAAAACCCCACTTTCTTCTTACATCTTTGAACACCTACATATATACATATATCCTTTCTACATATATATTTATATATACTTATCCCTCCACTTATAAATATATATACACACATTAGTAGCCTTTTATATATTCTCCCTACTTTCATACATCACTTTTGGGAAAGGTAGGAATATTGCATTAATTTCCTAAGTAGTGTAGGAAAAGTTCTAATCTTATTATTTTTCTAGTAGAAAAATCTCTATGTTCATTATGTGATCATTATATGAATAATTATGTGATTATTATTTTAGTTACGTGAGCATATGTACAAAGTTGTGAATATGTGATTCTTATTTCTATAAGTTGTTGTAGGTGATCTTGATTTACATGAGTAAAAGTATGTTTAAATTTATGGTAATATTTTATTGTTTTAAAGTGAGTTTTATAAACATCGATATGTAATTTTGTAAACAAAGCTTTTATCAAAATATGTTTAGCTATATCAAAATACGTTTTAGGGACAAACACTCAACTTTATACGAACGTGGAAGCATGTCTTCCATAAATTATGTGCTATGTGTGAAACTTGAATTGTGTGACTGGGCCCATATGTGCTGGAATGGTCTGGGGGGTGTTCCACCGGGACATACTATTGAGTAGCCGGGAGAGTTCACACCCCTTCCATCTCCTAATCCCCCCCTTGGGTAGACGGAGGGATCTACTCAAGAGAGAGGGTCGTAGAACAATACTAAGGCGTATGCCCGGGATACGACCATTGGAGGATAAGGCTGGCGGGAGAAATGTGCTGGTTGTTATTTCGGCCCGGGTAGTTATAAGGGTCACTGTCAGGTGACAAAAGGTAGAAAGTGTGAAATACGTGTTATGTGTGTAACTAATGTGCAATAACACACACAAGCACCTTAGGTAATTATGTGATATCTCTACTCAACCGTTGCGTTGACTCCTCTTTTCCAATACTTTTTAGACAGAAATGAGCGGAGTCATTTGAGGGACGCAATGGAAACCATGGGTGTTTTGAAGCATTTTACTAATAAAGTTACTTTTGTATTTTGTGAAAATTGTAACTCTTGTATTTTGTATATGTTTTATGTAAAAAATTTACTATTTATGTTTAATAAAATATAAAGGAATATCGGGGTCGTTACAGATTTGGAGTATTTGGTTGGAAATAACGGCACAGCGTGATAAGGTAGCCACTCGTTGAGGTGGAAGAGATAAAAATGTGAAATTTTGTGATTATATGTTTGGAAATTTATGTGGCAATATACACGACATACCTCACACGAGCACCTCATGTTATTATGCAAAGTTTCTATTCAACATGCATGTTGACGTTGACTTACATGATGTTTTAGCAGGTTTGAGGCGAAGGTTACAAACGAGGAGGACGGAGAGAGACGGTTTGAAGCTTTTGGCTAGTTGGGTTAACTTTTGACTAGTTATGTTATAGTTAGATTTTGGTAGCAATGAACATGTATATTAAACATGTTATGTAATAAGTGACTTGTGTGTATATTTTGGTTTTTTCTTAATAAAATCGTTGGTAGTGTGTTTCCATAATGAGCTTGAAGTTTCAGGTCGTCACAAGTCATCAAATCAAGGTATTCAATTCGCGATCAAGGTATTAGCCCTTCGTATTGTTGTTTCTCCCAAGTCAAATTCACGGTGATTAACACAATGTTTAAGGCGTTTTTCAGGGAAATCGTTCAAATAAGGCGTTTGATCTGCAATGAAGGTATCAAATAGTAAGTCGGTGTTCTTTTCCAAATTAAGTTCACACTGTTTATGGTGTTCTTCATGGTGCTCACCAAAATTCTCGGTGTTTGATTCGTAATTAAGCTATAAACCCTACGAATCGCATTATTCAAGACCAAAACCCAGTCGATGAAAAGAATTAGGTGATTAGTTTTCTAGGATATTATTTTCCACTACATTATATCTTTTTTTTTCTTTAAATTCTAAATATTTGTCACATATTTTTCTTATGTTGTAGTTTGTATTTGCAGTCTCGAAATTTTGTGTGAACGGTGTATATATATATATATATATATATATAGTCTTTCATATATATATAAATGATGGCTTTTATATCAAATTAAAATGCCATTGTTCTGTAGATTATGTTTAGAAGTTGTAGGTACCTTTTACTAAGTTAGTGTTTTATAATAATCAAACAAAATGTAGATAATAATTAATGCACAGTAAAAGTAACTATTAAACATAAAAAAAAAATTATACTGATTACTTTCCAAAAAAGGCAACTTCTTCAATTCATTTCCGTATGATTAGTTAAATAAGAACATATGAACCAATAAACTCGAACTTTGATGATACTTATTCGATTCATGAATTAATTTAGGAAAAAATGTCATTTTAATCCTCCAATTATATCCCAAAATCAATTTTGGCTCTTCATTTTTATTCTTCATTAATTTTAGTCCCTCCCTTGGCACATTTTCAAATTTACCTTCACCTTTCTAGCAGATTCTTGAAATAAAAGTATAACATTTTTACTCATTCGAGGTGTTGCCTAAACATTCTTCGTTCAAATCTAAATCCTTCATTTGAATGTAAGGCTAGTTGGAATCCTCTCAGTTACCTAAAATCTTGTATCTTAAATGGTTATCTGTAGAGAAAATGTGTTACACTAACTTGTGTGCCCATGACATTGATGTCCAGCATGCCAATTCTATTCTTTTAGTTAAATGCAGTATGTTTTTGCTATATTATCAACTACTGAGTTGGAAAATAAAGAGGAATTTACTGTCACCATGAGATATTTGCTTGATGGAGAGAACAACTGAGCATTACAAATTACAGATAATAGCTTCTTATAGCCATAGTTAGTACAGATTCCCTTATCTTCTTCTTAATCCAAGTTCTAATATTTTGTTAGATATTCTCTTTTACGAGATCAAGTGCTCTGCGAATAGTAGTATCCCAATTGTATGTAATACTATATAAATTCATTTGGTGACCACTTCAAAATTTTATGTGCGCCGTTTCTATAGATTTTGTCTATAAATGGTCATGTAGAACATGGTAGACAATTGATCGATTTTAAGCTTGCTCGATCCATACGAAATGAGATATAAAATTGTTCGATTAGCAATTTTGGGTTGAATCCAATAATGGATGTAGATTTAACAATTTAAGATTGTTGGAAGTTAATGAACTGAACTTATCGAATAGTGTCGTGGTCCACAGATAAAAGTTCTTATCTTAAAAACTAAGTGGGAAGTGTTAAATTGCTAATAGTATTTGTGATCCCAGATATTGATAATGGATACCTTAGAGGTTGGCCCTCAGTTGGGATGTCTCATTCAGCCAAGCCAAGACAACTACATGGTTACTATTAATTATTGCAGTCCCTGGTGCAAAATAAGGTATGATTATTAATTTATACAACTAGTGTCATTTCCTTTATTTCAACGAGAATAACAATTCTGTGGCAATCTTGATGACAAATTGTATAGGGGAATGTTAGGCAATATCTCGAATGAGTACAAATGTTATACTATTATTTCAAAAATCTACATTGGGGGGGGGGGTGAAGGTAATTACAAAACGTTTCAGGGGTGGTGAATCTAATTTTAAAAAATCCTAGTTTTAACACAAAAACTAATGACAGGATCAACATTGATAAAAAAGTGATCGTTGAGGGACCAAAAGTGACTTATAAATATAATTGGAGAATTAAAATGTTATTTTTCTCATTAATTTAGTTCATACTCCATATTTCTTTTGTTACTATTAACTTACAATCACTTCATGTTGTTTTAATGGTATGGAAAAAAAATTCATAACACCTATAATTAGTTTTTAATGTTTTTTTTTTTTTGCATATTAAACACAAAATAAAAATAAACAACATAACGATTTACATAGTTCATTCAAATCTAGCTATATCTACGAGTGAGAACATATAATATTTTACTATATTGAAAGAGGTACAACAAAGGAGTTAACAACATTGCTTTTGAAACCCTAAAGAAACACTATGGAAATCTACAGAGAAAGTAAATAAAGGAACTAAGTTATAACGAAATTCAAATCTTGCAACTTCAACAATCTGTCCATGCACATGTTTGCAAATTTTCTGTGCGAACTTGCGCACAAGGTTATGCTACAAAACAAGCCAACACACATAATGGTCTATGTAGCTGCACAAAATAATACGTGCATGTGGGCAATTGGTTTTGTCTAAATGTTGGTTTTTTGACCTATACATGACAAATTTCCACCATAACCCTACAAAGTCCGAGTGACAACAAAATTAGAATATACATAGGGTTAATTATGTTCTTAGTCCCTGACCTTTGAGCCTTCAGCAATTTTGGTCCTTCACGTTTAGACATTTCCAATTTTGGTCCCTAATGTTACAATCTGTTACTCAATGCCATCCTTCTGTTAACTATTCCGTTAGCAACCATAATATTATCTACAATTTTCCCCATACAAAATAGAACAATACCAAACCCCCACCCACCTTTGAAATATTTACTCACAACAAAATAAATTTTGTAAGTGATGGAATCGAGCCCGGGTTGATGAGAAGAGAAGAGAAGAACTTATGCTTTCTTCCTCAACCATTCAACCACACTCAATTTATGTTGCAAGGTGTGCTATACATAATTGTATACTCTGTGACATTGTTTAAGTTCTTTTTTAAAATACCTTCAATGTATACATTTATGAATTAAAAAAATTATTTATTTTACAATTTTGTCCATTTTTTTGATATATTTGAAAAACAATTGGAAGAAAAATATCAAAAGTAGATATAAGCTATGAAAATCTAAATTAAAGAGTTAAAAAGATTAAAGATTAATTTATTCCATAAATTTATCCGTATATTGAAAAAATATTTAATAACCGTTTCACATACTTATAAATAAATTAAATTTTTTTCAATATATACTTACAAAAATTAATTTTGTCCCTTCATATTCAAAAATAATTTATTTTATTATTTTATCGATATATTAAAAAATTAAACTTAGACAATGTCAAAAAGTATACTATTATGTATAGCAAACCTTACAACATAAATTGAGTGTGGTTGAATGGTTGAGGAAGCAAGCTTAAGTTCTTCTCTTTTTGTCATCTAGGTTCAATTTGATAAGTCCGTAATTCTATTGGATTTTTATGTTTATTTTGATGGACTCATTATGTATTTTTCTCCATTTGAACCTCATTATGCCTAAATTCGAGTTAAATCGTTGTTTTGTAGGTAAGATGAAAAAATACCATAAAGAAGACGAAAAAGTGGAATCAAGAGTTGGGTACCTACGCAAGATATTTTGGATACCAACCCAATTTCAGAGATTTTGAGAAGAAGTAATCTGTATGTTTGGGTACGTACCCAGAATATTTGGGGTATGTACCTAGTTTCA
The DNA here is from genome assembly GCA_026212405.1 of Petrea volubilis. Lineage (NCBI taxonomy): Eukaryota > Viridiplantae > Streptophyta > Magnoliopsida > Lamiales > Verbenaceae > Petrea > Petrea volubilis. The sequence goes on along the minus strand of CM047872.1, from coordinate 12,994,732 downwards.
GTCAGTGGGGCGTTGGATGAATCTGTAAGTTTGGGTACATACCTAAAATATTTTGGGTATGTACCCAAAGTCCGCGACAGAAATTTACAGCTTTCCTAGTGCGATTAGGACTCTATTTTTGGAAGGTATCTCTAGGGTTTTTCCTGCCCTTTTTAAGTCCAGAAATAGGGCCATGACTACTGTTCACGTTTTTTTAGCTAGGTTTTAATTTTTAGAACTTTTCTTTTTGATAGTTTCATGTTCTGGATTTTGTGGAGAACGGAAAAAGAGATAAATCAAGAACCAAGGGAAGAACAACCAAACGAGGGGAGTTTTACACCTGAAATTTCCAGCAATAAGTTTCATTCTTCTCTTTTCATGAATTCTTTCTCATATTTCATTCTTATGTTTAGTTTCATTATGAACTAATTTTAATTAAGTGTAAGGATGGTGTAGTTCATTATTTTTGCTATTCTATGAAAATCCCGTGAGTTTGAATTCGTTTTCGTATGTTTTCTTTGTTGTGTGATTCTTGTTTAATGGTTTAATACGTGGTTAGGGTTTGATCACCCCTAATTAGCGAATTTGAGAATCGTGATGAGGTTGAGAGACGATTCACGATAATAGCTCTAATTAGACGAGATCAATTGGGTTAAAGTTGCATGAGAATGAATTTAACTTTGATTGAACCTTAAGGCAGTGTTTAAAAATTCATACAAATAATTCTAAAGTTGGGATTAATTGAATGAGAATTGGTTAATCTTAGGCTTAGAGGAATTGTATGAATTAATTCTGCAATGCTCGAGAGAGATTGTGGATATATGTGTTCCTAGACTTTACACAACCATGAAACCACTCAACTTAGGGATTGGATTAGAATAGCAAATTTGGTGAATGAAACCACCTTACACTTGCATTTCCCGCCTTGATTATTTGTTAGTATTATTATTCGTAAGTTGTTTTTTAATTAAGAACGTAGGTTTCTTTTTGTAATACAAAATCACTATTCAATTTGATCCATTTAGCTAAACAAACACAAGTCATTTTCATGGGCCAAATCACAATCCCTGTGGATTCGACACTCTACTCACTTTATATTACTTGTACGATTGTGTGCACTTGTGCAAGTCCCAACAAGTTTTTGGCGCTGTTACCGGGGATTGACGTATTTGACTGTGATACTAGCTTGTGTGTTTAGACTAAATTTCTTTCTTTTTAGTATTTATTTATTTTTGTTATTTTTGTGGCTGAGTTTGTGTTCTTTCGTGTGTAGGTGCTTTTTGGTGTATGATCAGGAGGCGTGCAAGTTTACGAGCTGAACTAGTGCCTTTGGATCTTGAAATTGAAAGAGCCAAGAGAAGGAGGAATGCAGCGAGAAGAACAAGGATAGCTCATGAACATATTATGGCGGACAACCAAAACATTGGGGTTAATGGTGGCAATGATCAAAATGCCTCACCGGGTGATTAAAAATGCAAGAACATTACGGGATTACATTGCACCCCAAGCCGAAGGAGCAAGAACGGGGATACAAAGGCCGCGCATTGAGGCGAACAATTTCGAGATCAAACCAGCCTTATTAAACATGGTGACTAATAATGTGCAGTTCTATGGCCTGCCGAATGAAGACCCCCATCAGCATCTAGATAACTTTCTAGAGTTGTGTGACACCATCAAGATCAACGGGACATCGGACGATGCAATAAGACTAAGGATTTTCCTTTTTCTTTGAGGGATAAAGCCAAAATTTGGCTCAATTCGATGCCAAGCAGGTCCATAACCAATTGGGAATAGCTGTCACAAGCATTCCTAACGAAGTATTTCCCACTGGCCAAGACAGCCAAGCTACGTAATGATATTTCCACCTTTTCCCAAAATGGGTGGGAATCACTATACGAGGCATGGGAGAGGTATAAGGAGCTGTTAAGGAGGTGTCCCCACCATGGACTACCTAGATGGATGGTGGTGCAAACATTTTACAACGAGTTGGGGGCCAACACTAAGTGCACAATTGATGCAGCAGCTGGAGGTTCCTTGGTTACCAAGACTGTGGACGATACCTACAACCTAATCGAGGAGACGGCGATCAATAATTACCAATGGTCGGCTGAATCCACCACTCAAAAGAACCAAGGGGGTAAGTTAGAGCTCAATGCCATTGCATCGCTCCAAGCTCAGGTAAGCGCTCTAACTCACAAGTTGGATTCCTTGAATGGTAATAATTTGAATGTTAGCCCTAAGCCTTCTTGTGAAGTTTGTGGTGATTTTAATCATGTTTCCACTGATTGCTCGTTTAGGAGTCCATTTCCTGTTGTTTCGAGTGAGCAGGTAAATTTTGTGAGAGCAAACATGCACGAAAATATGCAAGGGAGACAAGCCAATAACCCATACTCCAACACATACAACCCAAGGTGGAGGAATCACCTTAACTTCTCTTGGGGTGGTCAAAATGTGAATAGGCCACAGCACCTATCCGGATTCCAACATAACTACCCGCCGCAGCAAGAGAAGGCGAGCCCCCTAGAAACAAAGATGGACAAGTTCATTGATGCTTTGGGGTTAAAGATGGGATCGCAGGAGGAGAGATTGCAAAGGATCAAAGGGAAGTTCGACCAAATCACGAAGAACCACTCCTCCATTCACAATCTAGAGGTTCAAGTGGGCAAATTGGCCAATGCATTAACCAACAGGGCCCATGAAAATCTCCCCAGTAACACAGAAACCAACCCCAAGGAACAATGCAAAGCGATCACGCTTAGAAGTAGAAAGGAGTTGGAACCCCCAAAAATGCCAAGTGCTGAAAGAAAAGAAGATGGAGATGGCAAAGTGCTTAACGATGCCAAAAGCAATGATAACGAAGAAGGGGAAAAGCGGAGCAATCAAGCTCCAACGGTGCCGAGGGCGAATCCCTATGAGACTAAGGTGCCGTTTCTACAAAGACTGAGGCAAGCCCAGCAAGAACAACAAAGGAATAAATTTCTTGACATTTTCAAGAAGTTGCACATCAATATCCCTTTAGCCGAGGCGTTAGCAAACATGCCGCAATATACCAAGTTCTTAAAGGAGATTATTTCAAATAAGAGGAAGCTAGAAGAGTTCCAGACTGTGGCATTAACGGAGGAGTGCAGCAGCATCATTTCTCAAAAATTGCCCTTGAAATTGAAAGATCTAGGGACTTTTACTATCCCTTGCATGATTGGTAAATTTGAATTTTCCAAGTGTTTGTGTGATTTAGGGTCAACTTGATGCCTTTTTCTATTTTTAGGAAATTAAGTGTCGGCAACTTATCCCCCACCACTGTTTCCTTACAATTAGCGGATCGATCACTCAAGCGACCTGTGGGGGTAGTGGAGGATGTCCTAGTCAAAATCGGGAAGTTCATCTTTTCGGTGGATTTCATGGTGCTTGACTTCGAAGCCGATAGAGAGGTGCCGTTGATTCTAGGAAGGCCATTCATGAAAACTGGGAGAGCATTAGTGGACGTTAATGCAGGAAAATTGACTCTCAGACTTGGAGATGAGAGTATTGACTTCGATGTGTTCAAAGCGGTGAAATGCCATGTCGAAGATGATCATTGCATGAGGGTAGACGCAACCGATGATTGTGTGAGAGAAGTGATGGAGGGAATTGAGGGCGATGTAAAAGAGGAGAACTCCGAAATTGAGGTAGAAGGGGAAAAAGGGGAAGCGATGTATGAACAACTACCGAAAATTTTGAGTACTACGCCTCCCTCGCACATTCAACCCCCTACACTAGAGCTGAAACCATTGCCTCCAAATCTGAAGTACGTATTTATGGGAGAAAATGAGACATTGCCGGTCATTTTGGGTGCCCAGTTGTCGGTCGAGCAAAGAAAGAAAGTGGTGGAGATCATTCAGAAAAGAATCACGGCGATTGGATATCAGATTTCTGATATAAAGGGTATTAGCCCCTCCGTATGCATGCACAAGATCTTGATAGAGGAAGATGCAAGGCCAAGAAGAGAGGCACAGAGAAGACTAAATGAGCACATGCAAGAAGTTGTGAGAAAGGAAGTGATCAAGCTGTTAGATGCAGGGATTATACATCCCATATCGGATAGCAGTTGGGTTAGCCCGATTCAATGTGTTCTGAAGAAAGGAGGGATGCAATTAGTAGAAAATGAGAAAGGGGAGGAGATTTCTACTAGACTAGTAGTTGGGTGGAGAGTGTGTATTAATTATAGAAAATTAAATTCCGCTACTAGAAAAGATCATTTCCCTTTACCATTTATTGATCACATGTTGGAAAGAGTTGCCGGTCATACTTATTATTATTTTTTTGATGGTTTTTCAGGGTATTTACAGATTCCCATTGCACCGGAGGACCAAGAGAAGACAACATTTACGTGCCCATATGGCACTTTTGCATATCGGCGAATGCCATTCGGACTGTGCAATGCACCGGCCACCTTCCAACGATGCATGACGACGATATTCTCAGACATGGTGGAAAAGTGCATGGAGATCTTTATGGATGATTTCACGATTTTTGGAGATTCGTTTGAGGAGTGCTTGACAAATTTAGAGAGAATCCTTTAACGATGCGGCGAAACGAACTTGGTGCTAAATTGGGAGAAATGCTATTTTATGGTCAATGAGGGCATCGTGTTGGGGCACAAGATCTCTTCAAAAGGGATTCAAGTTGATCCGGCGAAGGTGAAAGTGATTGAGAAGTTGCCAGCCCCCACATCCGTGAAGACTGTCAGGCGTTCTTTGGGCCATGCCGGGTTCTATAGGCGATTTATTAAGGATTTTTCTTTAATTGCTAAACCGTTATTCAATTTGTTAGCTAAGATGTTGTGTTTGAATATGATGATTCGTGTATTGATACTTTTAATAGGTTGAAACAGGCGTTGATCTCGGCGCCCATCATCACTCTATCGGATTGGTCCTTGCCCTTTGAACTTATGTACGATGCTAGCGATTTTGCGATTGGGGTATTGTTGGGGCAAAGGAAAAACAAACAGTTGCATATAGTTTCCAATGCCAGCCGGGCTCTCTCGGAAACCCAAATTAACTATGCCACCACGGAAAAAGAGATGCTAGCGATTGTTTATGCTTTTGATAAGTTTCAGCCATACTTACTTGGTTCCAAAGTGATCGTTTACACCGATCATGCTGCAATCAAGTATTTAATGGCTAAAAAAGATTCAAAACCAAGATTTATTAGATGGGTTTTGCTTTTGCAGGAATTCGATGTGGAGATTCGAGATAAGAAGGGCTCGGAGAATGTGGTAGCAGACCATCTTTCCCGATTAGAACATATTGGAAAATCAAATGAGGTGAGTGACATGATAAACGAATACTTTCCGAAGGAATCCTTGCTGCAAATCGAGGTAAGTGCACCATGGTATGCGGACATCATGAACTTCTTAGCTTGCGGGATTATCCCTCATGGGTTTAATCACCAGCAAAAGAAGAAATTCTTTCATGATTGTAAGTTCTATTTTTGGGATGATCCCTTGTTATTTAAAGAATGTGCTAATGGGATGATTAGGAGGTGTGTGCCTGAAGTTGAAATGCATGATATTTTGAGTCATTGTCATGGGTTGGCGTATGGTGGTCATTTTGGTCCGTTTAAAACTGCATCTAAAGTATTAGAATGTGGGTTTTATTGGCCAAACATATTCCGGGATTGTTAAAATTTTGTAACCCAATGTGATTCATGTCAAAGAGTAGGAAACATCTCCAAGAGGAATGAGATGCCCCTCAACAACATACTTGAAGTGGAAATATTCGATGTTTGGGGCATTGACTTCATGGGGCTGTTTCCCTCCTCTTATGGTAATAATTATATTCTTGTGGGGGTAGATTATGTCTCAAAATGGGTAGAGGCCATGGCATGTCCACACAATGATGCAAAAATGATGGTAAGGTTTTTAAAGAAATTGTTTACTAGATTTGGCACACCTCGAGCTTTAATTAGCGATGGGGGTAGTCACTTTAGAAATAAACCCTTGGAAACCTTGTTAACTAGATATAGAGTACATCACAAAATTGCTACACTGTACCACCCACAAACGAGTAGACAAGTGGAAATTTCCAAAAGGGAGTTGAAACACATCCTCGAGAAAACGGTGAATGCATCTAGGAAGAATTGGGCAATGAGGCTCGATGATGCTCTATGGGCATATCGAACTGCGTTTAAAACCCCTATCAAAATGACTCCGTATAGAATTGTTTTTGGTAAGGCATGTCACCTCCCGCTCGAACTTGAGCAGAAAGTATTTGGGCAATTAAATTTCTCAATTTTGATTTGAAAGATGCAGGTGAAAAACGGTTGCTCCAACTAAATGAACTCGATGAACTTCGCCTCCACGCGTATGAAAATGCCAAGTTTTACAAGAAAAAAACAAAGAGATGGCATGATGCTCATATCATGAGGAATGAATTCCATGAGGGCCAACGTGTGCTTTTATACAACTCCAGGTTACGGCTTTTTCCTGGGAAGTTAAAATCGCGTTGGACGGGGCCATTCCGAGTAACAAAAGTGCTTCCCCATGGAGCAGTACAAATTGAAAATCAGCAGGGGGAATATTTCATGGTAAATGGCCAACGTTTGAAGGCATACGTGGTTGGAGATGTGGACCGAGTGGGGTCGACATCTTATGTTGATCTCGTCCGTTAAAGCATTGAAAGGAGTCGAGCTAAAGACTATAAACAAGCACTTTTTGGGAGGCAACCCAAAATTTTGTGTTTTTTTTGTGTTTTTGATTTCATGTAGTTTTGTGTGTTTTTGTTTGGATAGACCGTTTGAGGTTATTGATGTGATTTTTGGTTGATTTGTTAGTTTTGTAGGGGATTTTCGGTTCTGGAAGTTTAGGTACTTACGCGAGAAATTTTGCGTAGTTACTTAGTTTGGTAAAAGGGTGTTTTTCGAGAGGTGAAGGTTTTGTACAATTGGGTACTTACCCATAATTTTTGGGTAGTAACCCAATTTTACAGAACTTTGAGAAAAAAAAAGAGAGAGAGAGAAGGAAAAAGGGGGGAGAGAACACGTTGCTTAAAACCTAAACCTTAAACTTAAACTCTCTCCGTACTCCTTTCCTTCTCTCTCTCATCTTTCCCTCCCTCTCCCTTCCTTAAACCCTAACTTCCCGTCCTCCCCTATCTCTATTCCTCCCTCTCCCCACTCTCCAGCAGCAGCAGTAGCAGTAGCAGTCGCCTCCCGCGCGACACTCTCCTGCACTGCCTAGCCACGCACCCACTTGCACAGAGCAACCCCTGTTTCTAGCCGCAACCCTCACCCAGCGCCCAGCCCAGCAATCGACGTCCAGCCGCCGCTCCCTGCAAGATCTGGAACCGAACTCCAGCAACAACAGTAGCCCACTGCTGCTGTATCACCAGCCAATCGACAAGAACAGCTACAACAGCACAGCACGCGGTTGTTGGTGTTTTTTGTGGGAATTGTGGAGAAGTTGGGAAAATTTTCGTGATTAATTATAATGGGAAGGACCGGAAAAGGCAAAGCAAAAATTCCAGCTGTAGATAAAGTTTTGGGGGGCACATCGAATGATAGAGGTGGAGAAGCAGTCCGTTTTATTAGTCTACAGGTGGAAGAATTGTATGAAAACAAAAGACGATATAAGCCATTTATCTGCGGGCGGGGGATGCTACCAGTTGGTTTTGACACCGAGGCATGGCAGTGGGTCTTTTTCATGGAAACCCCATGAGCCGCTTTACAAAATATTATCCGGGAATTCTCTGCCAACCTCACTGCTCAAGGGGATGACAGTAGGGGGGACACAGTACAAGTACAGGGACGAGAGATTTGTTTTTCCCCAGGAGCAATCAAAAACCACTTCGCCATCACATATGAATCCGATGATGAGGATTATGAGGAGCCCTTTCAACAATGGTTATCCAATACACAAATCTCCGTAGACGAGGTCGGTGACTATTTGTGCGGACACCCGGTGGTTTGGACCACAGGGAAGAATGAGGTGAAGAAGGACTTTCCCCCTAGCGAGCTCACAGACAATGCCAAATGCTTATTCAAATTTTTCTCTGCTCGTCTTATTCCCTAAAGCAATGTGAGCCGTGTGCATAAAACTCGCGCACTCCTGATGTATACCATCTACCGTGGGGTGGAAATTGATATTGGTTAGATCATCCATGCCAAGATTCGAGCTTGTGTAAAGGGTAGCACGAAGGAGGGTCTTGCTTTCCTGCATCTGATTACCGACTTGGCTCATACAGTTGGGATCCACCCAGCTTTGGAAGAGGAGTCTTTACCACCCGGGTCCTTCATTACTCCTGAGTCTCTACGTGCACCAGCTGTTCCTCGACCACCATCATGCCGAGTAGGCTATACATCTGTAGCCCGTCGTCTGGATCACTTGGAGGCCGCGTTTCATGCCAAGTGGGCATACGATCAGCGCTGACCATCTGCAGATTCCGCCGAGCCAGTTCCCTACACCGCCATCGAAGTTTTGTTTCACTGCATCCGCCCCACGCAGTTCCACACCACCACCCGAGGAGGAGGATGATACCGAGTTCTATGATGCCGTCTGACCTCAGGTGTTTTTTATCCTTTTCTTTGCTTTTCGTTTGTGTTTTATTTTCGTTTTCGTTGTTCTTTGCGTTTCAGTTGTGTCTTGTCTAGCCTTATTTTCTGTACTTTGGGGACAAAGTACTCTCTAAGTGTGGGGGGGATTTCAGTTGCCTAGGATAAGACTTTTGAGGTTAATGGTTGGTAGCTATGTTTGTGGAATTTGAACAAGAACAGTATATCGGCTGGAAACCCGGACGGCTAGACGAAAAGAGTCATCTTTGATGATTCGTGTCTTGGTATAACAACATCGCGTACTGTTCAAGTTCAATTCTATTGATAATGGCTTATTGATGGTTTTAGAAATTTGTCTTAGGTTGTTTTGTTTGTCTCGTCTTGGAATGCACGTGCTTTGTTGAAATTCCTTATTCGGTGATGATTTTTTTGCTATGAAACACTATGTTTGGAACGATGAGCAGGCATGAAGCATTTTGTGTGCACTTGAAGAACGATTGTTGTTGTATTGCTATCCCCCAATCACTTTGAGCACATGGTTGGAGCAATGATTGCTAAATGATTTAGAGAAAATTTATATTTTTGTGAGAGGTTTTCGCATGTGCTTTAATGTATTAGGATACTAGAATCGATTTGAGTTCTTGTCGAGGCGAAATCCTAGACTATGTTAAATTGGGGAGATGACTTAGGCCATTTTTTTTTAAAATTTTTGAGCCTTAATTGCCTATTTGTTTGTTAAACATAGCCCTTGAGTCCCCCTTGAGCTTACTTTGTGCTTAGTTCTCTTGATAGCCACATTACAAGCCCAAAAGCACAATGTCTACATATCTTAATCCTTTCTATGCACTATACTTGAATTGTGATAATTGTGGAGTTATGTAGTGGATATGTGGAATTATGAGGGGATTAAGTAGAGGGTTGTACATATACTTGAGTTCGGGATATACTAGCTCGCTTTAGAGAGAAAAAAAAAATTTGCTGAAAAAATGTGAAAAAAAAGAAGGAAAAAAAATTCAGAAAAAAAAAGAAGAAAAGAAAAAAAAGAGAGGAAATGAAAGAAAAAGCAAGCTAACACTCTCAAACACATAATGAAAAAATTACATGGAGAGTGATGGTTTTGAATAAGTTTGGGGGAGTGGAATGCATGAATAATGCTCTAAAAACTCCAACTTGTCCAATTTAAGTAACTTGGGTGCATGAGCCAAATACTTTTCTATATTTTTTTACCTTACACTCAAGCCCTACATTACAAGCTTAATTAAGTCATATCGATCCTCGGTTTATCGTTGTCTACATTAGTGGAGATAAGAATGAAAAACCGACTTATGGAGTCCACTTTTTGCGCCTATCACATGAATATAAATTGATTTGGATTGTTGGTGATTGTTGCTCCTGATCATTTCACACACGATAACACAGAGGATGCTTGATAATGTGGTTGTTTGTAGAGTGTACATGAAATTGTAATTGTTTGCACATTGAACCAATGACATAGTGCTTAATAGTTTCTGAGAAAAATAAAATGGAGCTTTGCTTTGGTGCGTGGTGTTCCAAGAATGAGCTATGATTGTGCCTAGTTCCTTATGTTGCAAATTTTGAGTTGCTCGAGGGCGAGCAATATTTAAGTTTGGGGGAGTTGATAAGTCCGTAATTCTATTGGATTTTTATGTTTATTTTGACGGACTTATCATGTATTTTTCTCCATTTGAACCTGATTATGCCTAAATTCAAGTTAAATCGTTGTTTTGTAGGTAAGATGGGAAAAATACCATAAAGGAGACGAAAAAGTGGAATCAAGAGTTGGGTACCTACTCAAGATATTTTGGGTACCAACCCAATTTCAGGGATTTTGAGAAGAAGTAATCTGTATGTTTAGGTACGTACCCAGAATATTTCGGGTATGTACCCAGTTTCAATCAGTGGGGCGTTGGATGAATCTGTAAGTTTGGGTACGTACCCAAAATATTTGGGGTACGTACCCAAAGTCCGCGACAGAAATTTACAGCTTTTCTAGTGCGATTAGGACTCTATTTTTGGAAGGTATCTCTAAGGTTTTTCTGCCTTTTTGAAGTTCAGAAACAGGGCCACAAATACTGTTCACAGTTTTTTTAGCTAGGTTTTAGTTTTTAGAACTTTTCTTTTTGATAGATTTTTCATGTCTGGATTTTGTGGAGAACGGAAGAAGGGAGAAATCAAGAACCAAGGGAAGAACAACCAAACTAGGGGAGTTTTACACCTGAAATTTCCAGCAATAAGTTTCATTTTCCTCTTTTCATGAATTCTTTCCCATATTTTATTCTTATATTTATTTTCATTATGAACTAATTTTAATTAAGTGTAAGGATAGTGTAGTTCATCGTTTTTGCTATTCTATGAAAATCCCGTGAGTTTGAATTCGTTTTCGTATGTTTTCTTTGTTGTGTGATTCTTGTTTAATGGTTTAATACGTGGTTAGGGTTTGATCACCCCTAATTAGCGAATTTGAGAATCGTGATGAGGTCGAGAGACGATTCACGATAATAGCTCTAATTAGACGAGATCAATTGGGTTAAAGTTGCATGAGAATGAATTTAACTTTGATTAAGCCTTAAGGCAGTGTTTAAAAATTCATACAAATAATTCTAAAGTTGGGATTAATTGAATGAGAATTGGTTAATCTTAGGCTTAAAGGAATTATATGAATTAATTCTGTAATGCTCGAGAGAGATTGTGGATATATGTGTTCCTAGGCTTTACACAACCATGAAACCACTCAACTTAAGGATTGGATTAGAATAGCGAATTTGGTGAATGAAACCACCTTACACTTGCATTTCCCGCCTTGATTATTTGTTAGTATTATTATTCGTAAGTTTTTTTTTAATTAAGAACGTAGGTTTCTTTAGTAATACAAAACCACTATTCAGTTTGATCCATTTAGCTAAACAAACACAAGTCATTTTCACGGGCCAAATCACAATCCCTGTGGATTCGACACTCTATTCACTTTATATTACTTGTACGACTGCGTGCACTTACACAAGTCCCAACCCAATTCCATTATTTACAAAATTTATTTTGTTGTGAATAAATATTTCAAAGGGCGATTTTTTTAGCCTTTTTTTTTTAGTTGGGGGGCTTTTTGGTATTTTTCTATTTTGTAAGGGGCAAATTGTAAATAATATTAGGATTTTTAATGGAATAGTTAACGGAAGGAAGACATTGAGTAATAGACTGTAACGTTAGGGACTAAAATTGGAAACGTCTAAATGTGAAGAACCAAAATTGCCGAATGGTCAAATGTCAGGAACTAAAAGCATAATTAACCCATATAAATAAAAGCAACTACTCTTATCTCCCCACCAAGCCCCTAAAGGGAAACCAATTGAAGTAACAAATTCATACCAAATCAAAGCAACATTTACAATTGTGCACAAGCAATGACTTTGTCATCATATCAACCCAATTATCTTCAGTGACTATTTTAGTAACACAAACTTCACCCCCTAAATATGTAATCACGAACAAAATGATACTAAATATCAATATTCTTGGTCCTCTCATGAAACATTTGATTTTGTGTGAGATGAATTGCACTCTGAGTATGATAGAATATAGTAGCAAACTCCACATCAAGTTCCAAACTCGAGGTAAATCTTTCAACCATAAATATTCTTTAATTACTTCAGTGAGTGCCATATACTCTGTCTCCATAGTCAACAAAGGGACTGTAGGTTGAGGAACTGCCTTCAAGCTAATTGTACCTTCAAATAAAGTGAAAATATATCCATTGATGGCATGTCTATTATCCAAGTCTCTAGCGAAATCAAAATCAACTTACCCAATAACTCCAATTTCAAACGAAATTCTTGACTATCAAATAGATGCCCCAAATGAGGTGTACCATTGAAGTGCCCAAAATTCCATTTAACGACTTGCCAATACCCTTTACCAGGGTACGTCATGTAGCGAGTCACTACACTGCAGGTTATCAATCCTAGTGCTTTTTTTTCCCACCCCCTTCTCTCGTTCCATCAGCCGATTCACAAATTTTTCTTGTCCCAAATCATAAGTCTCTGCCGATTGAATCAAATTCGATGGTGTTGTAACTTATATGAACTATGGATGTCATTTTATCTTTCATCTTTATGGTCTAATACTTTAATTAAGAACATTAGATATGCTTGATTTAGGATAATTGAAATTCCTTAAGCAAACTTTTTATTATATTAATTTTAAATGGAATGAGTTTCTTTCTTTTTCTCTTATAAACTTGATTGATCAGTAATTTATTTATTTTTATTGTTGTCTCTAATATTATTTCTATTTTTGTTTTAAATATTAATTTTAAATAAGAAAAATGCATGATTTTTTTATTATTTTTAAAAAATTTTATATATTAATTATTATTCATGACATAATTATAATACTATTAGTTCGACCACAATTCACCCGACGATCGAATTAATGACCCTTAGCTCAGTTAATTTTTTTGTTTGATGAACTGTTCAAGTTTTAAAACATTATTACAATTTAAAAATGTTATTCTTGAAATAAGATTTAACCACTTCTCTAGAAGATTCGAAGATAAGAATAGAGACAAGGATTGCCCCATAAGCTATCAAAACTCCACATCACTTTCATTCTCAAACTATCTTTTCCTTTATTATTTTACTTTTTGGTCTAAACTTAACCTTTCACTTTTGATACGTAATCACCAACACTGTAGGCCCCGACCGATAAATATGATAAATACTAGTTTGAAATCAGTTAATGATTTCAGAAGAAAAACAACATAAAACGTTTCAGATCAACTTAATGAATTATAACACATTATTTGATAGATCAGCAGATACTGCGTAATAACTTGAAAAAACAATTTATAACTGCAATATTCAATATTAGACAGTCTCAACAGACCGAAATATGCGTTATTTTTATTGATATTTTTATTTAGAATTAAATTATGTCTATATTCCTTTAAATATGATATTTGATATAATTACAAATTATTCCTCTTACTTTGAAAATTATGAATACCTTCTCGAAATTTAAGATTTTATTATAAATATTAATAGAAATATCTAATATATAACTTGCTACAATCATAGTAGTTAATCAAACTACCATGAGATGTGTCTCTTTGAGTCTGACAAAATCCTTCAATCAATTTTATTATTACACTAACCTTTGTCAAAATAATTTCACTTTATACGACTACCAGTCCCGGGCATCACAATAAATAATCCAACACAACCACTATTTTTTTTGTTAAAATTGTCTTTATATATGACTTTTAAATCTTGTACTTATCAAAATTATAGAAAGCCCATCTCAAAACCCAACCGAAACAATATAAATGCAACCCGCAATTATGTCGTATCTTGAACAGTAAATTTTGTTAAACTATATATATTTCAAAAAATATTTGTAATTTTTAAAATTATAAAAATTAATTTATAAATACGTCATGCCTCAGGTGTGTAGCGGAAATTTTCCTTTTATTTAAGAAAAATTAAAATGCTTAAACTCAATTGAATGACTTATAACCCAATATTTGATTAATCAACAGCTACCGTGTTGTTTAGCTTGACAAAGCACTATTGACACCTATCGACGTGTGCTGTACCCGATTATATATGAAGTGGGGCATATTCATCCTTATCAATGTTTTCAATAAAGAGAAAAACAAGAAGATATGATTTTTTTTTAAAAATGTCATAATCTCCAATACTGGACCGCCCCAAAGCAATAATGCATAGCCCAAGTGGCAGTGTGAGTTTTATAGTCTGATCTCACGGACAACGTCAGAGAGAGAGAGAGAGACAGAGAGAGAGAGAGAGCGCACCAGTAAGGCGCACCTTTGACGACATCTCCAAGAAGGATCGATTTTTGCTTGAAATTTGTGGTTTGAAAGAGAATCACAGCAAAAAAATGGCGAAAAATCCAGAAACAGAGCACCCAGTGAAGGCTTTTGGATGGGCTGCTAGAGACACTTCTGGGACCCTTTCTCCATTCAAGTTTTCTAGGAGGTATAGATCATTTTCGATATAAACCTTGCTTCTTTGTTTTTTCCTTCCAAGATTTTTTAACTGGGATGCGGAAAGTTTTGTAATTTATCATTTTTCTTTTTATTTTATTTTATTTTATGTTTAATTTTGTTGCATTTGGGTTTTCTCTTTTTCTGATTTTTATTTTTATTTTTTATTTTTTATTTTTGGTCTTGGGATGATGCAGGACTACTGGAGAGAGTGATGTGCAGTTCAAAGTTATGTACTGTGGTATTTGTCATTCAGATATCCACATGATCAAGAATGAGTGGGGATTCACTCAGTATCCTGTTGTACCAGGGTATAATTCAATCTGACTTTCTCTGTGTGTGTGTGTGTGGGGGGGGGGGGGGCTAAATTGTTTACTTGTATATTTTATGCTGTCTTTCAAGTGCATCGAAGTAGTAACTTTTTTGCCCAAATCCCAACTCTTTATTGTTTGTTTCACTTGTTAAAAATTTTGACATTTTTGTGGCTTCTGGGCTCTGTTTTTAACATAGTAATCTGGTTTTGATCTGCTAGTTGATTATTAAATTCAAAAGCGGATTTGCTTAAGTTGAATTATTTAATATTGAAAGAGTTCACTTTAGTTCATTTTTAACCTTTGAATAAAAATATCTAATGATGTTTTGTAGCCTTATTTTTGGATCTACTGATATGAAACACAGCTATTTCACAATTTCTTGTCTTTGAAAATCCTTTTGGTTCCCATGAATATCTAAGAGTAATTACACTTTGCACCCCCCGAAATGTGCCCTTGATAGCATATACTTTTCGAATTACGAAAAGTAACAAATTTTGCCACTTGCCTTGGAACAAACGTTTTGTTACGTTTTATAGTTCTAGGAGTATATGTGATCAACGGCATAGTTCAGGATACAAATTATAATTAACCCTATTTTCTAGTCTCTTTAGTTTAACTAATAATAATAATAATAATAATAATAATAATAATAATCATAATAATAAATGATTTTGTGCAGGCATGAAATTGTGGGGGTGGTAACTGAGGTTGGTAGCAAGGTGAAGAAATTCAAAATTGGTGACAAAGTAGCTGTTGGATGCAACGTTGGATCATGTCGCGAATGCGACCAATGTCGCAGTGATCTCGAAAACTACTGTCCCAAGGTTGTGCTCACCTATGGTGTCCCGCATTTTGATGGGACAATGACTTATGGTGGTTACTCTAACATCATGGTTGCTGATGAGCATTTTGTTCTTCGTTGGCCCGACAACTTGCCCCTTGATAAGGGTGCTCCTCTCCTATGTGCTGGCATCACAACGTACAGCCCGATGAGGTACTTTGGACTTGACAAGCCGGGCATGAATATAGGTGTTGTTGGGCTTGGCGGGCTTGGTCATGTTGGTGTCAAGTTTGCCAAGGCCTTTGGGGCTAAGGTGATAGTTATTAGTACGTCGCCGAGTAAGAAGAAGGAAGCTATTGAATGTCATGGCGCTGATCAATTTTTGGTTAGCAGCGACCAAGTGCAAATGCAGGTAATCAACTTTTGCCCTGTAACGTGTGATGAACCCTAGCAGTAGAACAAAAAGGGCGAAACATGAAATTTGAAACATACTTTGGTGGGCTAAATTCTTCTGTTTATGTACAAAGCAATTAATCTTTACACTTTGTTTGGTTTTTCGATCTTGATAAGGAAAATAGGAATTAAATTTTTTCTTTTACTCCAAATGATAGGTACTACTCTTTGCTTTTAATTTTGATCTTTTTTATTTTCCTTCTACTTATCCTTATCCAAAGCCTTGATTGAAACACAGCAATGAAATTTTGTTTGGCTTTGTTTCGTCGAAAATATTTCGTGACTCTGAAACTAAAACTAAATAATTCTTTCGAATTACAACCCTTTCTTTTCTAAATTACTATTAAAACTACCGTTTCGAATCGTCACTATCAACCAAAATACAAATATTCACATGTTCCGATTATATTTTGATATCATTATATAATTTCAATTATGCTACTATAATACAACATATAACTAATAGTATAAAATTGCATCAAGATGCATTTGCAGTGATATTTTTCTTTGTAAAAAGTAAAAGCAAACATATTTGCGTTCCCACTATCAAAACACAACTCTGTTTAAACACTTCTCTTAGGTAACCCTTAGTGTTTCTTCCATTTTGTGATAGGCTGCGACTGGAACATTGGATGGTATCCTCGATACGGTCTCCGCAGTTCATTCGCTTCTGCCTTTAGTAACTCTGCTAAAACCTCACGGGAGGATCGTCTTGCTTGGTGCTCCAGATAAATTGGATCTCCCTGTTTTCCCCATGCTACAAGGTTAATATAACATATGCCCTTCATTAATTCTCTTTATTATTATTATTATTATTTTTATTATTATTGAAGTGTATATTAACTCTTTCTTGTGAATAATTACAGGGAGGAGGTCCATATCCGCCAGTGCGAATGGAGGATTAAAAGAGACACAAGAGATGATTGATTTTGCAGCAAAGCACAACATCACAGCATATGTGGAGGTTATCCCAATAGATTATGTGAACACAGCCATTGAACGTCTTGCGAAAGGCGATGTCAAGTACCGGTTCGTTGTTGATGTCGCCGGCTCATTGAAACCCGAGTAACTGTTATGGTCTGGAGTTAGTTGGCATGCATGTTCGAGAGAGTACCCAGGCGTTTAAACTTAATAACATCGGCATTGCTGGTGGTGATGCTCTATATATATATATATGCCTGAATTTCGTGGGGGTATATGTAAGGTGTATGAACCAATGTATGTGACGTTTTGTTGTGTATTTCGTCATGGGAGGTTGGCATTGGTGGTGATGTTGCTATGGTGTGTGTATATATATATGCCTTAATTTTGTGGGGGTATATGTAAGGTGTATGAACCAATGTTGTGTATTTTGTCGTGAAAGCTAATAAGACGATCGTTATGTAATTTGTGTTGGTGTAGAGTAATTGGTGAAATAACATGTATCTTAGTCTATGTATTTTTAGACTAATAAGCCTGAAGCGTCTTCTATTAGATTGGGCATTTGGCTGGGGTGTAACCGATATTAGTAGGGGCGGATATGTAGTATTTGAATTTGTATTTGATCAAATTTTTCGATATTCGTATTAAAATTGTTCGAATTGAATTTAAAGGATGTTTTGTAGATTTGGATATATTTATATCAGTTTAATATTTTTGAAAATCAGGCACTTACGGATATTTGGATATTCGAATATTTATTTTTATTTATAATTATCTAAATATCTGATTAGATATTCGAATTAGCTTATTCGAATATCTGAATTTGTTTATATAAATAAAAAAATTAAATAAAAATTCTATCATTTATCTATTTTTTTTATATATAAGTATAATATATGTTTAATAATACAAGGAAAGTTAATATATTTATTTATATTTTTATGTTTTTAATAAATTATGGAGATAGGAGTTAATTATATATATATATATATAGATTTCCGTATTGGAGATGTACATCCAAGGAAAGTATTCGGGGTTTCTGTACATTCTCCAATGAATCAAGTATTGCAACTTCGAAAGAGTTGGCTACTCGCACCTAGGACATGAAACTCAGTATTGCCAATCATGAAATTAATTTCCCCACAAAGAGACTAAAAACAGAAAAAAAAAAAAAAAAAAGAGATGTAATTAAGCCATCTCCCAAAAACTCTATGCTCATCAAGGCAACTCGGGTTAAAATTCCTGCCAACAACAAGAAAGGTGTCGAAAAGGTTAGAAGTCAGCAAGTTACTTATGAAAAACATCATCTTACATTGAAAGCAATGTAAGAAAAGGAGTACCCGTTCCAAGACGTCGATGTCTCTTATATTTTCGTTGAATTGTTGGCTAAGAAATTGATTGAATTACCAGAGTCAAAATGCTCGAAGGAAAGTGGAAGGGTGAACGACCTAAGGTCCTACAAAGATTATCAAGGCATTAGTCACCCTATAGAAAAATGCTTTGTGATTAAAAAAAAAATCATGACACTAGCAAAATATGAGAAAATATTGTGGATGCAAATACTACTAGTGTTGTAGCTATTGAAAGTGAAAAGGATATCCCAAAACTCAAGAAGAATGTTGTTTTGCCGTCAACACTAGTGGGGGCATCATCGAAAATTCTATTTGGAAGATTTGACCCTTGTTTGATTCAAAACATGCTTGCTAATGCAACCACCAAATCAACGAGAAAGCCTTCGACTCAGACTGATGATTGTGGCAAGTGGATTCTAGTGACACATCAACGAAAATAAAAACAACGCATCGAGCAAATTCATCAATATAGTCAAGAAAATCAATTCTAGTTGAGCTAAAAAAAACCACAAGTAGTGAAGCTCCAAAACTTGACATGTGGGAACAAAGAAATTGCTGAGCATCTGCAAGCAGGACCCTCTGACATTATCTAAATTCTTCCTTGAGAGATGTTTTGGCCAACAATTGAAACAATGCACACTACTTCTGATGAAGTAGGAGGCTAGAATTTTGCTTCTTGTTGTACTGTTGAAATGCCTAATGTGAATGAAGTCGAAGCCATTGTCAACTCTTGTTACGCAAATACTGTGGAAATGCCAAGAACATGGCCTCATCATCGAGTTATGAATAAGCTCAAAAAGTTCAGTAAAGATGATTTTGTATAGCTAACAAGGTTTCAGGATGGAAGCCGGTACTTATTCCAATTATGAAAGCAAATGGAACATCGAGATGGGGTTTTATCTTTCGAAAGCTAGAATCCCTGAGGATCATGGAATGGTTGTGCCACACCAATAAGAGACCGGGGGGGGGGGGGCGCAAATAATCTTCATCTTCAAGCTGCAAACGCTCTTAGATATGAGTCTAAACTACCTTATAAAAAAAACAAAGAAACAAAATTCAAAGTCTGTCTAGGTACTCCTTAACATGAGTATAAATTGTTAAAGTCAAACTCAAGTGTCCTCCTTAATATAAGTATACACTGTTAAAGTCAAATTAAAGTGTACTCCTTGACATGAGTATTAATTGTCTAGAAAATCAAGTTTCAAGTGATTGACTCCTTGACATGAGTATTAATTAACACGAGTATAAAATGTCTGCAAACCCAAAATAACATTGCTCCTCACGCACGAGCCTAAACTGCATCTTACATGAGTATAAATTGTATACGACACCGAAAAAGAAAAACAAAAATAGAAAAAAAAAAGAAAAAGGAAAAGGTAAACAAGTTTTGTTGAACTGCGTAATGACTTGATCCCCTTTGGAGCGTATGTAAGCAGCTTGGAATTTTATCGAAGTTCAGTCATACCGTTTAAACGAAGTTTGTTTGTCTTTAATGATACCTCAATTCTTGAGGTCATGAAGTGCTAAATTTGTCAAGTCATATTATTAATAATTTTTTTAAGTGATAAAATTAGTGCGCGAAGGAATAACGATGTTGCAAGTAAAGTATACGGATGAAAATGTAAAAAAAATAACTTTTTAATGCATATCCATTGTGGCTTTTAGATCAAAGCGAAAAAGAAGGAGAGACATAGAAAAAATGTAGACACCCAAAAAGAAAAGACATCAAAATAGAATGAGAAAACACTGGAAAAAGAGGAGAAACAATCATTTGAAAAAAACTCTCCCCCAAATTGCACAACTTGAAGAAAGAGAATTGCCAAGCATTTCCTCAAGTGTCCTTCCAAGTTCTACAAATCTTCAGGTTACAGTCAAGAAGCTCCTAAATTGGCTGCACAGGAAAATATACAAAACTTCAAAATGCGGTCAACAAGTCTTTGAGCTGATTGCAATGTCAAATCCAGAAACTTCCAAAATGCAGTCAAGTAGCCTTTTAACCGACTGTGATTTCAAATCCACAAGTCTCCAAAACGCAGTCTCCAAGCTTTTAAGCTGACTGCCCAAGTCTTGCAAACCAAATTCATCAAGTTTGGCAAGTTTTTGTGCTTGAGAAGAATAATTGGTCAACAAACATTTTTCCTCATGATTCATTTCAATTGTCCGGCATCCATCAATCAATCAACCCTACCAATGAGAAAAGGAATTTTCCTTAGTACATATAATGTGCCAATCGAGATCCATTTTCTTTTTAAGGAAAATCCAAGTTCTTTCAATTTGCAAATTACCATGATTATGGGCCGGACATGGAAAAATTATGGTTGTTATTCCATGGGCTAGGTTGGTGAGATTTGGTTTAAACCACCAAATATCATAGTTCGGACAATTGTAAATCCAAGAATACCAGTGGAGATCATAAGTTTTAGGCCATAAGAAGTCTTGAGAATACACTAAGTGTGATCCTATCTTAGTTCAAATCTTCTATATAAAATTAAAAAGGCTTAAACAAGGTCCAAATCAATTCCAAGTGAAGAGAAAGTGGAATTGATATTTTTCAAAGGTCCACCATTATTCTTAATGTAAAAAAAGGTACTTCAAGTCCGCTCTCTCTTATGCAGATGTACGACATGTTTTTGCCGACCCTTAAAGTAAAGGGCATTTTTTGGCCATTAATGTTTGACCAATTAAAAATCAACAAGTGTAAATTGAAATACTAAATATTAATTTAATTTTTTATTAATATTTTGGGATTTATTAAATTTTAGTCCAATATTAAATAGTTAATTTTAATTGATATTGTAATATTTATTCCACCAACAAATGAAGTGCCGCCAAATGTCAATTTGAAGTCTCTCGGCTAATCAAATCAAGTGTGTAGCCCGAAAGTTCAAAACAAATCAAATCGTAACAAGTAGTGCATTTGGTCACGTGGACCAATCAAATCATGATACACAAATAATATTTTTCTCTTCAAACTAATTTATATTAAAGAAATAAATACTGAAGAAGTCGGTAATCATTCAAAGTCCCTGCATAAACACCTATAAAAAAGGTTTGGGACTTTAAAAAAAGACAACAAGATGTCTTCCAGAGCTAGAAAAGTCAAGGAGATCCTGAAATTCTCTCAAGTCAAGTTCAAGAAGATCCGTGAAGATCCCGGTGAAATTCCTAGTGTTCTTCGTAAAAGTCATCAAATCAAGGCATTCAATTCGCGACCAAGGTATTAGCCCCACGTATTGTCATTTCTTCTAAATCAAATTAACGGTGATAAAGGCGTTCTTCGGGGAAATCATTCGAATAAGGTGTTTGATTTGCAATGAAGGTGTCAAATAGCAAATCGGTGTTCTTTTCCAAATCAAGTTCACGCTGTTCATGGTGTTCTTCATGATGCTCACCAAAATTCTCAACGTCTGATTCGTAATTAAGCTGCAAAACCTACGAATATCATTATTCAAGGCCAACATCCATTCGAAGAAAAGAATTAGATGATTAATTTTCTAGGAGATTATTTTTCACTACATTATATCCTTTGTTATTTAAATTCTAAATATTTGTTATATATTTTTCTTATTTTGTAATTTGTATTTGTAGACTCGAAATTTTGTATAAACAGTATATATATATATATATATATATATATATTTTGCCTTTCATATCTATAATGATGAGTCTTATTTCAAATTAATTGTCATTGTTCTGTAGATTATGTTTAGAAGTTATAGGCACCTTTTACTAAGTTAGTGTTTTATAATAATCAAACAAAATGTAGATAATAATTAATGCACAGTAAAAGTAAGTGTTAACCATAAAAAAAATTATACTAATTACTTTCCAAAAAGGCAACTTCTTCAATTCACTTTCGTATGATTAGTTAAATAAGAACATATGAACCAATAAACTCGAACTTTGATGATACTTATTCGATTCATGAATTAACATAGGAAAAAATATCATTTTAGTCCTCCAATTATATCCCTAAATCAGTTTTGGCTCTTCATTTTCATTCGTCATTAATTTTAGTCCCTCATCTTCACTTTTTTCATGAGAGTTGGTCTTACCGTTAGTTTTTCTGTTCAAACTAGTGGTAGTTAACGCTAGTTTTAGGATCTTCTGAAATTATGGGCCTATTTGGACGGGCTTAAAAAAAAAGTGCTTCTTGAATGGTGCTTTTTATGGTAGAGTTTTTTTTTAAGCCAAACAGTTTTACGTTTGGATATATTAGTTAAAAGTGCCTTAAAAGGTGCTTTTATTTGAAGCTATTCTAGGGTAGCTTCTAGAAAAAGCCCTTTTCAGTTTTTTTTTTTCTGGCTTCTTTTTTTTTAAAAATGCCAATCCAAACACAATTTTTTTTGTTTGAAGTATTTTTTTTCAAAAAATAAGTGTTTTTTCTCTGAAACAAGTCCATCCAAACGAGCACTATATTCACCTCTCTTGGCACATTTTCAAATTTACCTTCACCTCCCTAGCAGATTTTTGAAATAAAAGTATAACAATTTTACTCATTCGAGGTGCTGCCTAAACATTCTTCGTTCAATCTAAATCCTTCATTTGAATGTAAGGCTAGTTGGAATCCTCTCAGTTACCTAAAATCTTGTATGTTAAATGGATATCTGTAGAGAAAATGTGTTGCACTAACTTGTGTGCCCATGACATTGATGTCTAGCATGCCAATTGTGTTCTTTTAGTTAAATGCAGCATGTTTTTGCTATATTATCAGCTAGTGAGTTGGAAAATAAAGAGGAATTTACTGTCACCATGAGATATTTGCTTGATGGAGAGAACAACTAAGCATTACAAATTACAGATAGTAGCTTCTTATAGTCACAGTTAGTACAGGTTACCCTTCTCTTCTTCTTAATCCAAATTCTAATATTTTGTTAGATATTCTCTTTTATGAGATCGAGTGTTCTGCGAATAATAGTATCCCAATTGTATGTAATCCTACATAAATTCATTTGGTGACCACTTCAAAATTGTATGTGCGACGTTTCAACAGACTTTGTCTATAAAGGGTCATGTAGAACGTGGTAGACAATTGATCGATTTTAAGCTTGCTCGATCCATACGAAATGAGATATAAAATTGTTCGATTTAGAAATTTTGGGTTGAATCCAATAATGGATGCACATGTAAAAATTTAAGAGCGTTGGAAGTTAATGAATTGGACTTATCAAATAGCGTCGTGGTCCACAGATAAAAGTTCTTATTTTAAAAACTAAGTGGGAAGTGTTAAATTGCTAATAGTTTTTGCGACCCCAAATATTGATAAGGGATACCTCAGAGGTGGCCCTCAGCTGGAACGTCTCATTTAGCCTAGCCAAGACAACTACATGGTTACTATTAATTATTGCAGTCCCAGTTGCAAAATAAGTCGTGATTGTTAATTTATACAACTAGTGTCATGTCCTTGATTTCAACGAGAATAACAATTCTGTGGCAACCTTGATGAAAAATTGTATGGGGCAATGTCAGGCAACACCTTGAATGAGTACAAATGTTATACTGTTATTTAAAAATCTGGTTCGGGGGTGGGGGTGGGGGTGGGCCTGAAGGTAATTTCAAAAAGTTTCAGGGGTGATGAATGTAATTTCAAAAAATCCTAGTTTTAACACGAAAACTAATGACAGGATCAACTTTGATAAAAAAGTGATCGTTGAGGGACCAAAAGTGACTTATGAATATAATTGGAGGATTAAAATGGTATTTTTCTCATTAAAATGGTGTTTTAATGGTATGGAAAAAAAAACATAACACCTAAAATTAGTTTTTAATGTTTTTTTGCAAATTAAACACAAAATAAAAGTAAACAACATAACGATTTACATAGTTCATTCAAATCTGGCTATATCTATGAGTGAGAACAGATAAATTTTTATACTATCTTGAAAGAGGTACGACAAAGGAGTTACAACATTGCTTTTGAAACCCTAAAGGAACACTGTGGAAATCTACAGAGAAAGTAAATAAAGAAACTAAGTTATAACGTGATTCAAATCCTGCAACTTCACAAATTCACCCGTGCACATGTTTGCAAGTTTTCTGTGCGAACTTGTGCACAAGGTTATGCTACAAAACAAGCCAACACACACAATGGTCTATGTAGGTGCACAAAATTATATGTGCCTGTGTGCAACTGGTTTTATCTAAATGTTGGTTTTTTGAGCTTATACATAGCAAATCTCCACCATAACCCTACAAAGTTCGAGTGACAACAAAATTAGAATATAAATAAAAACAGCTACTCTTATCTCTCCACCAAGCCCCTAAAGGGAAACCAATTGAAGTAACAAACTCATACCAAATCCAAGCAGCATTTACAATTGTGCACAGGCAATAACTTTGTCATCATGTCAGCCGAATTATCTTCAATGACTATTTTTGTAACACAAACTTCACCCCTAAATATTTAATCACGAACAAAATGATACTAAATATCAATATTCGTGGTCCTCTCATGAAACATTTGATTTGGTGTGAGATGAACTGCACTCTGACTATAATAGAATATAGTAGCAAACTCCACATCAAGTTCCAAACTCGAGGTAAACCCTTTCAACCATAAAGATTCCTTAATTGCTTCAGTGAGTGCCACATACTCCATCTCCATAGTCAACAAAGCGATTATAGGTTGAAGAACTGCTTTCAAACTAATTGAACCTTCAAATAAAGTGAAAATATATACGGTGATGGCATGTCTATTATCCAAGTCTCTAGCAAAATCAAAATCAACTTAGCCAATAACTCCTACTTCAAATGAAATTCTTGAACTATCAAATAGATGCCTCAAATGAGGTGTACCATTGAAGTGCCCAAAAATCCATTTAACAACTTGCCAATACCCTTTACCGGGATACGTCATGTAGCGACTCACTACACTAATAGCTTATGAACCCTAGTGCTTTTTTTCCCCACCCCCTTCTCTTGTTCCATCAGCCGATTTACAAATTTTTCTTGTCTCAAACCATAAACTCTCTGCCGATTGAATCAAATTCGATGGTGTTGTAGCTTGTATGAACTATCGATGTCATTTTATCTTTCATCTTTATGGTGTAAGATTATAATTAAGAACGTTAGATATGCTTGATTTAGGACAATTGAAATTCCTTAAGCAAAATTTTTATTATATTAATTTTGACTGGAATGTGCTTCTTTCTTTTTCTCTTATAAACTTAATTGATGAGTAATTTATTTATTTTTATTGTTGTCTCTAATATTATTTTCATTTTTTTAAATATTAATTTTAAATAAGGAAAATGCATATTTTTTTTATTATTTTTAATTTTTTTTATATACTAATTATTATTTATTACATAATTATAAAACCACCTGTTGGATCGTAATTAACCCGACAGTCGAGTTAATGACCCTTAATTCAGTTAATTTTTTTGTTCGATGAACGGTCAAGTTTTAAAATATTGATACAATTTAAAAATGTTATTCTTGAAATAAGATTAACCACTTCTCTAGTAGATTCGCAGATCAGAATAGAGAAAAGGATTGCCTCATTAGCTAGCAAACTCCACATCACTTTCATTCTCGAACGATCTTTTCCTTTATTATATTACTTTTTGGTAGGAAGCCATTCAAGGGTGGTCTAAACTTAAGCCTTTCACTTTTGATACGTAATCATCAACAGTCTGGGCCCCGACCGATTAATATGACAAATACTAGTTTGAAATCAGTTAATGATTTCAGACAAAAAAAAAACATAAAACTTTTCAGATCAACTTAATGAATTATAACCCATTATTTGATAGATCAGCAGATACTGCGCAATAACTTGAAAAAACAATTTATAACTGCAATATTCAATATTAGACAGTCTCAATATTTCTTAAAATATGATATAATTATAAATTATTTTTTAATTTTAAAAATTATAAATACCTTCTAAAAATTTAAAATTTTATTATAAATATTAATATAAATATCTAAAATAAAACTTGTTACGAGCCTACGATCATAATAGTTAATCAAATCATCATGAGATCTATCTCTTTAAATCTGACAAAATCTTTCAATCAGTTAATTATTTATTTAACTTTTGTCAAGTAATTTTATTTTATATGATCACCATCCTTGGACATCACAATATATAATTAAAATGCTTAAACTCAATTTAATGAATTATAACCCAATATTTGATTAATCAACAGCTACTGTGTAGATTAACTTGACAAAGCAATATTGACACCTATCGACCTGTGCTGTACCCGATTATATATGAATTGGGACATATGTCATAATCTCCAATAATGCACAGCCCAAGTGGCACTGTGAGTTTTATAGTCTGATCTCACGGACAACGTCAGAGAGAGAGCGTAAATTCTTGCTATAAAAACCCACCTTTGCAAGCCATCTGCAGGAAGCATCGATTTCTGCTTGAAATTTGTTGTCAGAAAAAGAATCATAGCAAAAAAAATGGCGAAAAATCCGGAAACAGAGCACCCAGTGAAGGCTTTTGGATGGGCTGCTAGAGACACTTCTGGGACCCTTTCTCCATTCAAGTTTTCTAGGAGGTATAGATCATTTTCGATATAAACCTTGCTTCCTTTTTTTTTTTTTTTTTCCTTCCAAGATTTCTTAACTGGGATGCGAAAATTTTTGTAATTTATCATATTTTTTTTGTTTATTTTATGTTTAAGTTGTGTGCATTTGGGTTTTTTTCTTGTTCTTGATTGTTTTTTCTTTTTCTTTTTCTGTTTTTTTTTCTTATTTTTTTTGTCTTGGGATGGTGCAGGACTACTGGAGAGAGTGATGTGCAGTTCAAAGTTATGTACTGTGGTATTTGTCATACAGATATCCACATGATCAAGAATGAGTGGGGATTCACTCAGTATCCTGTTGTACCAGGGTATGATTCAATGTCACTGTGTGTGTGTGTGTGTGTTGGGCTAAATTGTTTACTTGTATATTTTATACTGTTTTTCAAGTGCATCAAAGTAGTACTTTTTTTCCCAAATCCTAACTCTCTATTGTTTATTTTACTTGTTAAAAATTTTGACATTTTTGTGGCTTTGGGCTCTGTTTTTAACATTGTAATCTGGTTTTGATCTGCTAGTGATTATTAAATCTGAAAGCGGATTTGCTTATGTTAAGTTGAATTGTATAATATTGAAAGAGTTCACTTGGGTTCATTTTTAACCTTTGAATAAAAATATCTAATGATGTTTTGTAGCCTTATTTTTGGATCTACTGATATTAAACACAGCTATTTCACAATTTCTTGTCTTTGAAAATCCTTTTGGTTCCCATGAATATCTAGGAGTAATTACACTTTGCAACCCCGAAATGTGCCCTTCACAGCATATACGTTTTGAATTATGAGAAGTAACAAATCTGCCCCTTGCTTTGGAATAAACGTTTTGTTTCGTTTTATAGTTCAGGATACAGATTATAATAAAACCTATTTTCTAGTCTCTTTAGTTTAACTAATAATAATAATAATAATAATTAATGATTTTTTGCAGGCATGAAATTGTGGGGGTGGTAACTGAGGTTGGTAGCAAGGTGAAGAAATTCAAAATTGGTGACAAAGTAGCTGTTGGGTGCAACGTTAGATCGTGTCGCCAATGCGACCAATGTCGTAATGATCTCGAAAACTACTGTCCCAAGGTCGTACTCACGTATGGTGTCCCGGATTTTGATGGGGCAATGACATATGGTGGTTACTCTAACATCATGGTTGCTGATGAGCATTTTGTTCTTCGTTGGCCCGACAACTTGCCCCTTGATAAGGGTGCTCCTCTCCTATGTGCTGGCATCACAACGTACAGCCCGATGAGGTACTTTGGACTTGACAAGCCGGGCATGAATATAGGTGTTGTTGGGCTTGGCGGGCTTGGTCATGTTGGTGTCAAGTTTGCCAAGGCCTTTGGGGCTAAGGTGACGGTTATTAGTACGTCTCCGAGTAAGAAGAAGGAAGCTATTGAACGTCATGGCGCCGATCAATTTTTGGTTAGCAGCGATCAAGTGCAAATGCAGGTAATCAACTTTTACAGCCTTTTCTTTTCTATATTACTATTAAAACTACCATTTTGAATCGTCACTATCAACCAAAATACAAATATTGACATTTTCCGATTATATTTTGATATCATTATATAATGTCAATTATCCTACTATAGTACGACATATAACTAATAGTATAAAATTGCATCCGCATGCATTTGCAGTAATATTTTTCTTTGTGAAAAGTAAAAGTAAACATATTTGCGTTCCCACTATCAAAACACAACTCTGTTTGAACACTTCTCTTAGGTACCCCTTAATGTTTCTTCCATGTTCTGCTAGGATGCGGCTGGAACATTGGATGGTATCCTCGATACGGTCTCCGCCGTTCATTCGCTTGTGCCTTTAGTAACTCTGCTAAAACCTCACGGGAGGATCGTCTTGCTTGGTGCTCCAGATAAATTGGATCTCCCTGTTTTCCCCATGCTACAAGGTTAGTATAACATATGCCCTCCATTAATTCTCTTTATTATTATTATTATTATTATTATTATTATTGAAGTATATATTAACCTTCTCTTGTGAATAATTACAGGGAGGAAGTCCATATCCGCCAGTGCGAATGGAGGATTAAAAGAGACACAAGAGATGATTGATTTTGCAGCAAAGCATAACATCACAGCAGATGTGGAGGTTATCCCAATAGATTATGTGAACACAGCCATTGAACGTCTTGCGAAAGGCGATGTCAAGTACCGGTTCGTTGTTGATGTCGCCGGCTCATTGAAACCCGAGTAAGACTGTTATGGTCTGGAAATAGTTGGCATGCATGTTGGAGAGAGTACACAGGCGTTTAAATTTAATGACATCGGCATTGCTGGTGACGTTGCTATATATATATATATATATGCCTGAATTTCGTGGGGGTATATGTAAGGTGTATGAATGCGACGTTTTGTTGTGTATTTTGTCATGAGAGGTTGGCATTGGTGGTGGTGTTGCTACGGGGTGTGTGTATATATATGCCTTATTTTTGTGGGGGTATATGTAAGGTGTATGAACCAATGTTGTGTATTTTATCGTGAAAGCTAATCTATGTGACGTTTTGTTGTGTATTTTGAATAAGACGATCGTTATGTAATTTGTGTTGGTGTGGAGTAATTGGTGAAATATAATGTATCTTAGTTTATTTATTTTTAGACTAATAAGCCTGAAGTGTTTTATAGATTGGGCATTTGGCTGGGGTGTAAACCGGTATTAGTAGGAGCAGATATTTAATAGTTGAATTTGTATTTGATTAAATTTTTCGATATTTGTATTAAAATTTATGTTAGAATCGAATTTAAGGGATATTTTGTAAATTTGGATATGTTTATATCAGTTTAATACTTTTGAAAATAGGTACTTACGGATATTTGGAGATTTGAATATTTGTTTTTGTTTATAATTATTTAAATATCTAATTGGATATTCGAATTAGTTTATTCGAAAATTTGAATTTGTTTATATACATTAAAAAATTAAATAAAAATTTTATAATTTATCTAATTGAAATTTTTGTTTATATATATATAAGTGTGGTATATGTTTAATAATATAAGTAAAGTTAATAAATATATTTGGTGAACGCTTTTTATTTTTTTAATAAATTATGGAGATAGGAGTTAATTATATATGTATATATATATTATCTATTTTACTTATAAAAAGAGATCAATATATATATGTGTGTATATATATGTACTGCGATGACTGCTACTAATAAAAATAATAATAATAATAATAATTTTTTTAATGTTATTTATAAGATGTGTTAGATATATATTACTATTAATAATAATATTTTTTAATGCTATTTATTAGATATGAATAACGAATATAATTAAATGAATATATTCGACGGATATATATATTCAAAGTGGATATTAAACGGAATAGATATATAACTATCATATTCGCATTTATTTATTATTCGGATATCAATAATTAAATATGGATAATCGTTATTTTATACGAATATGGATGATATACACTATAGATAAATACGGATACACACGACAAATGAATTTTTAATTATGCTTGGCATTGTTCATATATTCAACGATCAAAGTTATTCAGTAATTTTTTACTTCTTTGATAAAAAAATATTGCGTGTGTAAGATGATATGATTTTGATAGTTGCATAACTGGGGCCAATACCTACACAAAAATAATCTTCCAGTAGGTGCTGTACTGCTATCCCAAAGTTGATACTAATCATGTTGAAATAGGTACAATACGCAATATAATCAAGTTATTATACTGTTATTAATAAATAAAGGAGAAGATATAGTATGATTATGTTCCAAAAGATGCACGATAGGTGTATTGGTGGATGGTTAAGTTAAAGAAAGAGAATTTTTAATTTTTTTTTATATTATTAGTTTTTTTTTCTTCTTATCTCAACTGCTTATCAATACGTATAGTCTTTATTAATGAGTAGAGCAAAATATATAGCATAAGAGAGAATTCGAATATGCTATTGTTGGTATAGAGCCTCTTAATATTAAAATATTATGACCTTTTCTCTGCCTAAATTTATTAATATTACGGTGGTGGAATTATTGTGAGGTAGTAGAATTAAAGAGTTTGTCGGCACATTTATATGGAGAAAGCTACAAAAGTTGAGGACTACACCAAGAATTAAGCTGTTCACACGGCAATTCCTCTCAACTGGAACCCAAATAAATAAATAAAATAAAATAAATGAAAAAATTGCACAATATACAAACAAGAAAACTCAAATTTGTTTTTCCTTTTTTTTTTTTCTTCCATTACATAATTATATCTAAAGACATTTTTTAAAATAAATATATATAGCTAGAGATATATTTTTACGATATATTAATTAGTTTTAGGGCATATTTACAGGTTTATATTTAGTACACTATCTATCTTGCTACGAAACAATATTGATTATTCCTACTAAATAGAAATAACGACGAATTAATATATTTATAGTATAAAGTTATTTTCTAAGATATTTATATGACTTTATACTTATTGCTTTATCTCTCTTAATTAATTTGCCTAATTAAATAATCAACTCTATTAGTTACATTTATTAAATGGGAATTGTTATATATTGTCACTCCAAAAATTATATGCTATATATCATTACCTTTTTTTTCTTTTTTTAAATACTGTATTATTAACCTTTTTATACTAATAAATGGAATACTTATCCACCCCCACCCGCCACCCCCATTACAACAAACGTACCTTTAAACCTATATAAATGTATATTTATGAAAAGAGTTCACAAAATATTTAACTAATTTATAATCTTAATTTAATTTTAATAATTAGGAATCAAGTTGTTGATTTCTCAATCGAAAGTCAGTCTTAGACTATTTTAAATAAATATGAATAATTATATTTTCATTAATTTGCATCAAAAAATATTTTTATTAATTATTCAATTTTTGTATGTTCTTTTCTTTATCAATTCGAAAGTATATACATATATTTCATTTAAAAAATTATATTTATTTAAATATATCATAATCTAGTCTTAATAAGAAATATACATTTAAATTGCTTATTCATCTTTATTCAAAATAGTTAAACTTTAGATAGAATGTTACACTTAATAAGCTCAATTAAGTTAAAAAAAAGAAACATAAATTTTTTTTTCAAGTTTAATTTTGAAGTATTATTAAGATAATTTATCAACTTAGTTATTATTTCAATTTACTCTAAGCTATAAATGATTTTTTAAAGTTAAAATTTAAAACCATTTTCATAGTTAATTTTGGATTCGGACTTGAAGTTATGATGCTAAGCGCAAAAAATATATGATTATATAAATAGACATGGTATATACCAAATTCTCAGGGACAATAATAAAATAGTAGTTAAATATATAGGTTTAGCGATCAAAAGTTATTTAGTTGCTAGAGTTATATTATCTAACTTCTTTTTTGATCAATCAATATTTGGTAGCTACAGATAATCACTATTATCTGACAACTCATGGATAGTGATATAATGACCAAAATTTGAATTCTTAGCGAAAACTTTCATGATCGCATGAAATAATTATCACTTGTTAGCCAAAGCAATAACCAAATATTGAGTTGTTAGTAAAAGTATTACAAATTAATCATTAACAAACCAATCAATTTGGTGGCAAAATGTATACATATTTATAGTGACCAACTTTATATGGTGGCTAAAACATTGATTACAAATAACTGATTTTACTTGGTTGCTAAAACAAATACTCATAACAAAAGCAAAAACTATTTTCTTGGAAAAAATAAATGCAAATCCTTTAAATTCACTTGTAATACTTAAATTAATTTAAAAACTTACTTTAAACATGCAAAAAATAATATAACTTGTAGTTATACAAAAATTAATAACTTTGGTAATTACAAAAATTAATAAAGTTACAGAAATTAATAAACTACATAGTTATAGAAATAAACAAATTATATAATTTCAAAATTATAACTAAAATAAATTAATAAATTAATAAATGGAATACTTATCCACCCCCACCCTCCACCCTCATTTCAACAAAAGTACCTTTAAACCTATATAAATGTATATTTATAAATAGAGTTCACAAAATATTTAACTAATTTATAATCTTAATTTAATTTTAATAATTAGGAATCAAGCTGTTGATTTCTCAATCGAAAATCAGTCTTAGACTCTTTTAAATAAATATGAATAATTATATTTTCATTAATTTGTATCAAAAAATATTTTTATTAATTATTCAATCTGTGTATGTTCTTTTCTTTATCAATTCGAATATATATATATATACATATATATATCTCTTATTTAAAAAATTATATTTATTTAAATATATCATAATCTAGTCTTAATAAGAAAAACACATTTTAATTGCTTATTCATCTTTATTCAAAATAGTTAAACTTGAGATAGAATGTTACACTTAATAAGCTCAATTAAGCTAAAAAAAAAAAGAAACATAACAATTTTTTTCATCTTTAATTTTGAAGTATTATTAAGATAATTTATCAACTTAGTTTTTTTATTTCAATTTACTCTAAGCTATAAATTATTTTTTAAAGTTAAAATTAAAAATCATTTTCATAGTTAATTTGGGATTGGGACTTGAATTTATGATGCTAAGTGCAAAAAATATATAATTATATAAATAGACATGGTATATACCGAATTCTCAGGGACAATAATAAAATAGTTGTTAAACATATAGATTTAGCGATCAAAAGTTATTTGGTTGCTAGAGTTATATTATATAACTTCTTTTTTGATCAATCAATATTTGGTAGCTACAAATAATCACTATTATCTAACAACTCATGGATAGTAATATAATGACCAAAATTTGAATTCTTAGCGAAAACTTTTGTCATCGCTGGAAATAATTATCACTTGTTACCAAAGCAATAACGAAATATTGAGTCATTAGTAAAAGTATTACAAATTAATCATTAACAAACCAACCAATTTGGTGGCAAAATGTATACATATTTATAGTGACCAACTTTATGGTGGCTGAAACATTAATTACAAATAACCAATTTTACTTGGTTGCTAAAACAAATACTCATAGCAAAAGAAAAAACTATTTTGTTGGAAAAAATTAAATACAAATCCTTTAAATTCATTTGTAGTACTTAAATTAATTTAAAAACTTACTTTAAACATGCAAAAAATAATATAACTTGTAGTTATACAAAAATTAATAACTTTTGTAATTACAAAAATTAATAAAGTTATAGAAATTAATAAACTACATAGTTATAGAAATAAACAAATTATATAATTGCAAAATTATAACTAAAATAAATTAATAAATTGTTAATAATAATTTTAAGTACTTAGGGACGAAATATTATCGTGTCAATATATTAAAATCTTTACAATGAAAAATTAGTTGGAATTGTACTTTATTAGGCAACGAAATATAGCGTCGTAAATATATTGATAAATTAGGAACCAAATTTTGCATTAGGAAATAATTGTGAGCTTTTGCGGACAAAGTATTTTGTGCTAAAAATATTTTGTACATTTGTGCATGAAATATTTCATTAAAAATTGGTGAATGCTTTTAATATGAAAAGTTTTCATCAATCTCTCTTGAATTTTTTAAGCTCCCAAGTGATGAAAGGTAATGAAAATTCAACAAGAGGAAAAAAAAAAAAAAAAAAACAACAACGCAAAAGATGTCTCCCTTCTTTAGCCAAAAAGAACTATGTATATGAGAGCCCTAATAATTTAAGAGGGGGCGAATTTGATAATTTAAACTGATTTGTAATGATATAAATAAAGGAATTGGAACTACCAGCATAATAAACTTGACATAAAATTAAACTAAATGAATAATTGACTTATAGTAGTTTGGGCCAAGGCTTAATCCACTACCTAACACTGCGTTTGGCAGAGAAAAGAAAATAAAAGGAAAGAAAATGAAAGGAAAGAAAATGGGTGGTTCTTAATTTTCCACATGTATGTTTGGTTGAAAGGAAAATAGATGGAAAGAAAATAGAAATCTACTCATTTTCTCTTGTGTGTTTGAATGAAAAAGTGGAAGCAAATAAAATGATTTCTGTACTAAATGACAACTATATTCTTATATCATTATAAATCATAATTATGTTATTAATTCATGTATTAAAATAAATTAATAAAATCAAAATAAATAAATATAATGTAAATAAAATATATAAATTAATATAATGAAATATTTGTTTGCATTGTGTCAAATGACAGCTACAATCTTATATAATTATAAATATAATTAAGTTGTAAATACAATTATGTCATAGATAATTTAATATAAATAAAATAAATAAATATGTGAAATATATTTTTAATGTATTATACCAATGAACACATCATAGTTGCTATTTAAAAAATGCAAGAGTCCATACTAGTAGAAGATGCAATATTATTTAAACATCTAGTTATACATATGGATAATTTTGGAAATCTTATTTTATAGAGATCCTTGCATTATTTTCCTCTTCTTTTTCATCCGATTTTGGGTGGAAAAAAATCAGTGGCCCTCGTGCTTATTTTTCCATCCTCAATTTCTTTCCTCCCCTTTTCCTCCCACAACCAAACAAGTGAAAATATACATTTTCCTTCCAATTTTCTTCCTTCCCATCCCCTTCCTCCCATTTGCCACCTTACCAAACGAAGCCTAAGTGTTTTTCAACTTAGAATTTTCAACCTGCAAAATATTTTGTTAAAATTAGAACCAGAATAACGCGGCACAAGCCGATAATAGTGAAACGATACAGACTTTATGGAAGATATAACTTCCAAACAAAACAATATGGAATAAAAGTGAGAAGCGCTATTTTGGAACTGACGTTGGACCAGTGGTGCTACCAAACACTTGGTATGCAACACACTCTTGGACCACTGATACTACCAACAATGAGTAAACAACGTACACCTTAGACTAGATACTATCTCAATTCTCACTTGAATAATACTATGAAAGTGAGCTCTTAATGACTATTGCTTTGCTCTAAAATCAAGGGCAACAAGCCCTAACCTAGTAAAATAAGGTAATAGTTCAATAAAAATCTTTCCAGATCAACCTAGGACTTCTCTTTCGCATCCATTGTCCTCACGCATAAGGAATGTTGTGCTAGAGAACGAGATTTTTGACTTCACATTGATTTCCGAAACTTCACTCAATGTTGAGCACAAGGACTTTAAGTTGGAGTACAAGTTTGCTAGTGAAAACTCAAGCTTTCTATTTGAATTTTGCCAAAACATGCATATCTTCATGCTAAAGCATGAGCTTTATCTTCTATTGTGTTCTTTTTGTGTTGAAGCATGACTCCTTTTGTGCTTCAACCTAGGTTTGCTTTATTCTGGTTCAATCTTTCACAAAATCCTACAAATTATCCAAATGACCTTATAAGCATAAGAAAACTATGACTTATACATAGTTACGAATTTATTATAACAATTCGGCTTTTATCAAAGGTGGGTATCTTTGATCATGCATTTTGTGAGGGATTTTATCATTTTTGGTCCCATAAGCTAAGCACTTTTCAATTTTGGTTCTATTCAATTGATTTGTATCACATTTCATCCAATATCTCGAAATAATTGTCACTTTGAGTTCTCTGTTATGCTTTCCATCGAAGTTTTAACGGTAAACATCAATTGACCGTTATTTCTTGCATTTGAAGGGAGAAGAATTACACCAACCCCCTTTCCAGTTATCTTGAAATAACATTGACCTCCTGGATGTTTTTGAACCTTACACTTGTCTCGAAATAGCATGGTGAGTGAGCCCTTGCTTTTAGCCTCTAGTTTCAAAGTATTTCTAAGTACTTTTTGTTGTTTTTGATTCTTTATTGCGTAAATATTTTCTTTGAGATGACAAGGTGCCCCAAACTTGTTTATTTTTTCTGAGGAAAGATTCGTTTGGTTGGCTTTTTGAGAAAAAATGACAGAAATCTTTAGCTGTACAAAATGTAGACAGTTATTGCAAATGCTCGTTTTTGTTATCTTCTTTCATTGTTCTGGATATGTTTTAGCAATTTCTGTTCATGACAAAAACTGTAATAACCCGGTACTTTCTTATTAATATATGAATGATTAGTAATTACATTTATAAATTGTGTAAATTTTATCAATTTTTTTTGTAAATTATGTGCTTAGAAATATGATAGTCCTACACACAATACAAATATTATTTTATGCATGACATATATATAGATATATATCCGTCGTATATATAAATATACTTACTAAACACATATTATATTATCAATTAAACACATATTATATTATTAATAATCTACACTCTAAACACCTATATTTATATATCTATATAGTCGTATTTATATATATGTACATATTTTATACATAAAACTCTAAGCACTTACATCTATATAACTATATTATATTTATATATTTAGATAGTCGTATATATGTATATATAAATAAACACATCTATATATGTATATATATATATAACCGTAAATATATATATATATATATTTATACACATACAGTAGTTAAAATTATAACACTCTTCAAATATCATTTTCTACAATCAATGAACTTTTACACCTAGAATACTAGAAAACTCAAGATAAAATACACTTGTATAAATTGGCTAACATTTGAAAACACTTGTTAGCATCTTAACAACTTAGATTAACACTTAAGGAAATTTAGGGTACAACTCATGACATTAGGTTACAACTCATGGTTTTTAGGTTTAACAATTGCATAAATTATAACCACAAGCTAGTGTGAACACAATTAATATAAAGCTTAGTTGGAAAGTTGTAATAAATGACCAAATAAAATAATCTTCTCTCTTGCTAAAACACTATAAATAGGGGAAGGGTCTTGCCCTCATTTCTACACAAACACACACACTCTACACACACACACACTACTCTCCACCCACACACACACCTCACGTCCACACACACACACTATTTTATACACACTCTCACACACACATATATATATATATATAGTTACACTCTCACATATATATATATATAGTTACACTCTCACATATATATATATATAGTTACACTCTCACATATATATATATATATATATATAGTTACCAAGAAAAATAGAATAAGGTAGAGATTTTCTCCAAATTATATAAGTTTAGTTTTATTTTAATTTGCAATTATCGTTTGGCATACTTATTTTATAATCATCTATCATATGTCATTATGCTAGTATACATGCATATAGTTGAATATAATTGTGATATAATATGTTTTTATATTGTTATCATATTAGGCAAATCATGTTTTGGTTTTCTATGTACAAAAGCATGTTTATATGTGAAAACTTAATTGCGCATGCCAGGCCTCGATGTGTTACAGGTGGGGATGGGGCAGAGTTCGGCCGGGCAGCAACGGGCTTGCCGGTCTTAATATATGTTCTCGCCATCCCTGGTCCTAATCCCACCTTACTCGGACGGAGTGTTCCGTGTATTGAAGTGGGTCGTAGGAATTTGGCGTAATCTCGAGATACGACCATCGGTGAATAAGGTAGGAATTAATATTGTTGGAGAATAAGGTCGGAAAGGAGCAATGTGTTGGGAGTTATAAGGAAGTTGAAATCACTATTTGTGATCCAAAGCTAAAACGAAATGTGAAATTATGTGATACAATGCGCTTACATATTTTAATGCACACACTATCACCTTATATGATTTGGTGAAAATTTTCTACTCAACTGTGATGTTGATCCATATTATGTACATTATTTTAGGGGAAGATGTTTGCACGGATATAGCAGGCGAGACTATAGGAACTTATGAAGTGAAGAATTAGTCACTTGTTGTTTTGTACCTTTAAAATAGAATGATCATTGTTACTATATTTTCACTTCTCTATCATATATGATTAAACTAAAAGAATTTGTTTTTACAAACAATCGAGATTTAGCAAATGATGTTCGGATCGTTACAAAAACAGTGCAACTCTTAAGTCCCTTCTGATTAGCAAACTCTATGTTTTAGTAATAGTCTATTCCTTGTTGGGTACTTTGTTGAAATTCATTTCTTCCGGAGATTAAAGGAACACTGGTTGGTAAGCAACATAGGCCTTAACATGGTGGTGGTTGGCGAAATCATGTGCGGAATTTAGCTACAATAACTGCTCGTAGATCCTTGACTCATCTCATAAACGTGTATCACATTGAGCACTATACATTGGTAACTCATGGAATCTACAAGTACGAGAATTGCATCTTCAAGTACCATGAAATTGAATATAAATACATAAATATTACTATACATCATTATATATATATGGAGGTTGAATTGTGAATCAATTATTGTCAAGTAATGTGTGAAAAAATTCTATGAATGTAAGGGGACAAGTGTCAGGTTTGAAAACATTTAAGGAAAACTTACCCCCCCTCCGCCGGAATGCTAAAGTTAATAGCATAGGTGACTTCTTCCATTTAAAATTTGATAGAAAAAGTAACGGAGAACTTAAATTAATAATTTTTTTGAGATAAGGGATCAAATATGGAAAAGATTAAATGGATGGAACCAAAATAAAAAAAAAAGCCTAACTTACATGACCAAAAATGATAAAATTCCCTTTTTGTAAGATTTGTGCAATTTTATATTTCCTGTGGTTCACAATTATTTGGCCCAGTTATACCTCAATGTGGTCCACGAAAAGGCAATCCTTTGTCCTGTATCTATTTATTTTGTGTGGGATGAGGTTGTCTGCTCCTCTAAAACATTTAAGGAAAACTTCCCCCCCCCCCCGGAATGCTAAAGTTAATAGCATAGGTGACTTCTTCCATTTAAACTTTGATAGAAAAAGTAACGGAGAACTTAAATTAATAATTTTTTTGAGATAAGGGATCAAATATGGAAAAGATTAAATGGATGGAACCAAAATAAAAAAACAAGCCCAACTTACATGACCAAAAATGATAAAATTCCCTTTTTGTAAGATTTGTGCAATTTTATATTTCCTGTGGTTCACAATTATTTGGCCCAGTTATACCTCAATGTGGTCCACGAAAAGGCAATCCTTTGTCCCGTATCTATTAATTTTGTGGGGGATGGGGTTGTCTGCTCCTCTAAAACATTTAAGGAAAACTTACCCCGCCCCCCCCCTGCGCGAATGCTAAAGTTAATAGCATAGGTGACTTCTTTCGTTTAAAATTTGATAGAAAAAATAACAGGAGAACTCAAATTAATAATTTTTGTGAGACAAGGGATCAAATATGGAAAAGATTATACGGATGGAACCAAACTAAAAAAAAAGGCCTAACTTACAGGACCAAAAATGATAAAATTCCCTTTTTGTAACATAAGTGTAATTTTATATTTCCTGTGGTTCACAATTATTTGGCCCAGTTATACCTCAATGTGATCCACGAAAAGGCAATCCTTTGTCCCGTATCTATTTATATTGTGTAGGATGGGGTTGTCTGCTCCTCTAAAATACCGGACAACACAAGGGTTAATTCATTAGGTGTAAGTAGCACGTCCAGCTCCATTGGTGGCTCATTTATTCTTTGTTGATAATGGTTTCCTCTTTATTAAAGCAACACAAGCCAAAACCACACTGCAGGTTGTTCCCATTCTTAATGCTTGTGAAAATGGTTCGAAGCAGTCAATAAATTGTTAGAAAGGGAAAATTTTTATCCGTACTAAGTTCGACCACACCGGAACTATTCACATGCCTAGTGTTTTACACTTGTCATGTGATTGCTGTACAATTTAGGCAGAATGACCAAGCAAATGCTAATCCGAATCTGGGCAAGAATTTTCCCAAAAATCATCTATTTTGTTTTTATTTCCAATGTTCCTCGAATTTTATCGGCATCACGTTTGTTATATTTTACAAGTAGCAGTTGGCCTTAGTCATGGCCAATATCTTTGATCGCCATCTTTAATATGTTGATCAAAGAAATAGCTCTTCGGATTTATTAAAGATTGAATATGTAGGAAAATTCAAGGTTGAAATCATAAGTGTTAATCTTTAGCTAGAAAGGAAAAACTTATTAATGTTGTGTAGTTTCAAGCACTACCCATCTTACACTATGAGTGTTTTTCTGGATTCCTTATACATTGTGTAAAAGATATTAAAATTATGCTTATATCATTTTTGTGGGGTTCAAATACAGAGGCCTAGAAAGGTGTAATTTGAAAAACCTGGCAACGATTGTATGCTCCAAAGTGTAAAGGTGGAATGGGAACGCGTCCAATCCTTCACTAACCGAGTCTCTATCGAGTGTGCATCTTGGGCTGCATTGCTTGCACGGCAATGTACCGAGCTCGCACCATTCCGCCTTAGGAGCGCATGAGTCGTACGTGACCACCTGCTCGCGCACGAGTCATCTTGTGCGCGTCTGCATAGGACGCATGCCACTACTTGCCCGCACGCCTGCAACCCAGCTCTTCCGTCGAATCCACCAAATCACATTCGGAACACCGATTTGCACTGATGCTCCACTCGCCCCAACACGCAACACATGCAGTGCTGAGCCGAGTCACACATCAAGGGGCTAACAAACCACCCCCACCAGAAGAAGCCGACGCCCTAGTCGGTGGGTTAGCTTCCCTTTCAGCAAAATAAGAACCAATTTGGTCCTCAAACTGCCACATGTTCACAGCTTTTTCCCACATAGCATTTGCTTCAGATTCACCTTCCCATTGCACCAAGAAAACCGTACGCCTATTCTTCTTGCTTTGCCCCATGGTTCGGTGGTCTAAAATTTTCAGCAATTTCTTTCCATACTCTTGCCGAATAACAGGAGGCGCTCTCGTCACCTGCCTGCGTGACTCATCAAGTAAATCTGGATGAAATTTCTTAAGAAAACTCACATGAAATGCCGAATGCCCTTTCAGTCAATCCGACAGCTTCAACCGATAAGCAACCTTGCCCACTTTGCTGATGACTTCAAAGAGACTATCATACTTTGGTATCAGCCCACAATGAACAGTCTTAGCACCGGTCTTCTTCCAAATTTGGAAAGTCAGCTTCAACAACACTTGATCTCCAATCTGGAAATCAGCATCTCTTCGACTCTTATCCGCATACTTCTTCATTCTGCGTTGAGCCTTGATTAGACTATCTTTTGCTTCATCTAATAGCTCTTTCTTTTCCCTCGCGAACCGGTAAGCTGTAGAGCATTTACCTCCTGTCCGTTGCACTACCACTTCATGAGGTGCTAGAGGCTGTTGTCCGTGCACT
Organism: Petrea volubilis; assembly: GCA_026212405.1. Classification (NCBI taxonomy): domain Eukaryota; kingdom Viridiplantae; phylum Streptophyta; class Magnoliopsida; order Lamiales; family Verbenaceae; genus Petrea; species Petrea volubilis. The sequence goes on along the minus strand of CM047872.1, from coordinate 12,952,721 downwards.
AGCTCAAACGGACTCATTCCTGTTGCCGAAGATTTCTGTAAGTTGTATGAAAACTGTGCAACATCAAGTAAATCCACCCAATTCTTCTGACTTGCCGAAACATAATGCCTCAGATACTCTTCCAACAACTGATTCATTCGCTCGGTCTGACCATCAGTTTGGGGATGGGCAGTCGTCGAGAATCTCAAATATGTACCCAGCATGTTAAATAGCGAAGTCCAGAACCTCCCAGTGAACTGGGTATCCCTGTCACTTATGATATCTTCAGGAACACCCAAATACTTAACCACATGTTTGAAAAACAAATTAGCAGCAATCTCAGCAGGACAATTATGAAGAGTCGCGATAAAAACAACATACTTCGATAGTCTATCAACAATAACAAATATTGAAGCCATACCATTTACTTTAGGAAATCCTAAGATAAAGTCCATGAAGACCGACTGCCATGGCCTGTCGGGAATGGGCAGCGGCTGCAGCAACCCAGCTTCTTTCCTTCTCTCAAGCTTGTCCAATTGGCATACGAGACAAGTTTTGACACAGGCTTCAACATCATATTCCATCTTTGGCCAGTAATATCGTCAGGACAGCAATGCCAGCATTTGGTCTATGCTCGGGTGACCAGCCCATTGAGGGTCATGGGTTTTCCTCATGAGTTGCCTCCGCAACGAGCTGCTCGGCACGTACACTCTTCCCCCTCTTGCGTACAACAAACCATCCTCGATCCAATACTTCCGTATTAGGCCAGCTTTCACATCATCAATGATCTTTTGATACACCGAGTCAAGTTGGGATGACTCACGGATTCGGTCTAGAAAATCCAACTCCACAACAGTCAATGCGGCCACAAAATCTTCTATCATCTTTCGACTCAAGGCATCAGCCACATCATTGTGCTTTTCCAGTCTATGCACCTATTCAAAGTCGAACTCACCCATGAACTCTTGCCAGCTAGCCTGTTTAGGAGTTAGCTTCTTCTGGGTCTTGAAATAGGTGTTGGCAATATTGTCAGTACCACTATAAACTTGGTTCCCAACAAATAATGCCTCCACGCATCAAGGCAATGGATCACTGCCGTCATTTCTTTCTCATGAGTGCTATAACGAACCTCAGCATCTTTGAACTTGCGACTTTCAAATGCCATGCGGTGTTTGTCTTGCACCAACACACCTCCAAGAGCACGATCCGAAGCATCAACCTGCACCTCAAAAGGTTTATCAAATACAGCTATCTTAAGGACAGGGGCTGAAGTAGTAGCTACCTTCAACCTGTCGAAGGCATCTTGACATGCAAACGACCACTCCCACTTCGAATCCTTCTTTGACAAATCCGTCAAGGGACTAACTATTTTGGAATAGCCCTTGATGAACCTGCGATAATAGTTGGCCAATCCCAAGAAACTCCGCAACTCGGCCACTTTGGTCGAAACAGGCCATTCCGCAGCAGCCTGTACCTTTTTCTTGTCCATCAAAAGCTTGCCTTGGCTCATGATATGCCCAAGGAAAGTTATTTGGTCATGACAGAACTCACATTTCTCCTTCTTTGCATAAAGACTGTATTCCCTCAGTTTGTTGAACACGGCTCTCAAGTCCATCAAGTGTTCTTCTAAGGACTCCGAGTATATAACGATATCATCCAAGTAAACAACCACAAAACAATCCAAGTAAGCATAAAGAACATCATTCATTAAGTTACAAAAGGTAGTAGGGGCATTAGTGAAGCCAAAAGGCATTACAAGGAACTCGAACGACCTATATCTAGTGACACACATGGCCTTCGATTCATCACCCTCAGCAACTCTCACTTGCCAATAACCTGACCTCATATCGATCTTTGTAAAGTACCTTGCCCTTGGTAGCTTAGCAAACAAATCCAGAGCATTTGGAATAGGGTACTTATTTTTGATAGTAACCTTATTCAAAGCTCGATAATTCATACACATGCGCATCGAACCATTAGCCTTACATTGAAACAACACGGGGGAACCATAAGGAGCCTTGGATGGCTGTATTAGACCGGCCTCCAACAGTCCATCAAGCTACTTCCTCAACTCAGCCAACTCCGACGGGCATATCCGATACGGCGCCCTGGAAGGGGGCTTCACACTAGGTTCCATCTCTATCTTGTGGTCAAACGCACGCCTCGAAGGCAACTTCTTAGGCAACTCAGGGGGCATCACGTCCTCGAATTCCTTAAGTAAGTCAGCCACTGCATCCGGGACTTCATGGTACACATTAGGCTTAATCTCGATGAATGTAACCAAGAAGGTCGGGTCACCATGTTTTAATCCCTTCTCAACTTGCATCGCCGAGACAAGCGTGGCCTTCTCAACCAGCTTCGGCATTCCTTCATAGACACCACGCACAAAGGCGGGGCAACCAGCATCACCTATCAACATTCCGCCTAAGTACGGCATCAAAGCAATCCTTGCATGATTAACAAAATCGTTACCCAGAATAACATCAAAATCATCAAGAGGGACAACCATAAAAAGGCACTGTCCTTTCCATGGTCCAACTGTCAAGGTGACGTTGGCTACACCCTTTATGGGCTTTGCTTCAGAGTTAACAACCTTCATTTTACTAGGGTGGGGGAATAAGATTCAAACCCATTTTTGTTATTTCACGATCAACATCATATGTGTAAGTGGCACCGGTGTCAACCACTGCCATCACCTCACGTCCATTCACGCCTACTGGCACGTACATCAAGCCATTCTGTGCACGGGGCTTCTCTTGTATCGCATTCAGCAACTGAAGAGGATTGACCCGAGTGGCATTCTCCTCATTCTCCTCAGCCATCTCAGCAGCGATCAAGGTATTAAGCTTTGAACGTCTAGGACAATCTTGCATCCGGTGGTCAGCACCGCACAAGAAGCAGCCTGGGTTGTTCTTGTCAATAACAACAGGGGGCTCCTTAGCCTTTCCACTAGAGCTATCATTTCCTTTCTTCTTCTTAGCTTTTGCCTCTCTCTTCATTTTGCCAATTTTCCCTTTCTTACCTCCGGAATTCATTTTCTTTTTCTTGTCATCCGGACCGCCAACGACATGGTAATCAAGCAACCGATCAGTAGCAGCAATGGCGGACGACAAATCCTTGACGCCTTGCCATCTTAATTCGGCTTGGGCCCAAGTTTGTAGTCTAGCCATGAAGTTGAACAATTTGTCTTTTTCGAACATCTCACGGATATCTAGCAACAGTGAGGAGAACTCCTTCACGTAGTCACAAACGGAACCAGTTTGCTTCAACTTGCGAAAGGCCTCCCCTTGCGAACCACAAAGTATTGCAGGGGAGGAATTGATCCTTCAATTCCTTTTTGAGAGACTCCTAATTCTCGATCTTCCCATGATTTACGAGGGCCTCATCGAATAAATGAGTCCTCCACCATAACTTAGCATCACCGGTATGGTACATGCTAGTAATAGACACCTTCTCTTTTTCAGGAACACAGACAACCTAGAAATATGTTTCCATATCCCACAGAAAATTTTCAAGCTCTTTGGCGCTTCGGGCACCACCAAAGGGCTTCGGATCAGGGACATTGACCTTCGTGGAAGAGGGTCGCTCTTCAGAACTCTTCGACCCTACAGCCTTCTTCAGGATGTTCAACTTCTCCTTAAATGCATCCATCTTCGAATTACAGGCATCCGAACATCGGTGAAGTCAGAGACTCCAAGGGTGTGCCAACCAGGGTCTCTAAACGTTTCATCCTTATCTTGAGAGCAAGGATGCGATCCAGCAACGTTTGTTCAGCCATCCTTAAACACAAATTTGGACCATGTTTGATATTAACCGGGCTCTGATACCAATTGTCACAGGGCCGAATTTAGCACTTAGTTTTTCGCTAGAATTCACACTCTGTGCGGCTAAGGCCTCGTACCTTATCAGCCTTCCCTCAACGTTATAATTTTACCTCTCGTGTTTAAGTATTTACGAGTCAAGCAACACATAAGCACAAGCACACAATGCACAATGTAGAACAAGCACGATACGCAAGTATTATGGGAAACTCCCAACCTTTGTATTACTCAAACTTAGTAACTACAATACGATATAATCAAGTTGTGCTCAACTCTCTTCTCTGCCAAAACTGAGCACCCTACCATCATGTTTTTAATACATTTTGCAGAGGACAACTCCCAACTGCGGAGTGAAACCAAACCGTCTATCTAGGATTAGGACATGTCGGAACAGTTTTCCCACAACTACTCCTAGTGTCTTGGAACCGTTACTTTGTCTCAGCACAGACCCGTGAAACTGTTCCAAGGAAAGAGAATCGTCACAGCCTTTCAAGGAGTCAGCAACATCATCAAGTAACTACCTCTTAACCATCACAGTTGCCAGCATTCATGCGCCGTGCTCAGCACTCGACTGCTGCCTTGCTTGTGCGGGCGTGCGTATTGGCTTATGCACGCACTCGCTAGCCTTGCACGTCCCGCCGTGCAAGTCCGATCCTTCCATCCGAAACCTTTCCAATCCTTTATTGATTGAGTCTCACTCGAGTGTGCGCCCTAGGCTGCACTGCTCGGAAGGCAATGTAATGAGCTCGAACCATTCTACTTTAGGAGTGCACGAGTCGTACGCGACCACTTGCTCGCGCATGAGTCATCTTGTGCACGTCTGTACAGGACGAACGGCACTGCCTGCCCGCTCGCCCGCAACCCAGCTCTTCCGTCGAATCCACTGAGTCATATTCGGAACACCGATCTGCACCGATGCTCCACTCGCCCCAGCATGCAACACATGCAGTGCTGAGCTGAGTCACGCCTCAAATGATACACTCTTCTAGAGAATGCTCACTCACGCCTATCTTTTTCACAGGCACACACTCTCTATCTCTTTCCCTAAAATTGTGCCATCAAAGGCCAATATAATGCAGTGGACATCCCCCAACTGCTGGGAGTTTAGAAGGGTTCCAGCGCTGTCAAGTGTCCCGGTGGTTTTGCCCAAAACCCCCTTAAGTCAGCCAACCGCCCAAGTTGGTTGCCAACAACCACTAATGTCTAGGAACTACTCCAAGGGACAAGGACAACCGCTTCCACTTGCGTAACTGCCCTTCTGAGTCAGCAACCAGCTGCTTCCGTTGCCAACTAATCATCCCTCTGCATTGCGCGCGCTGCCCATTGTGAGCGCCCTACAAGGCGCGCGCACTGTTGCGCACCTTCCAACCCGCGTTGATGCACGCTGCTCCAGTTCCAGCCTTCTTCTCAGTTGTACGGAGGCTTACCATAATCCCCCGCACACATCCAGCTGGCCCGAGCATCTTTCATGCATGCTCACATGAACCAAGTGTCACAAGATACGTCGCCATCCCTCACCAAGTCCGAACATGTACCTATGCATGTACAAACACATTAGTCCGCCAATAGGTTGTGAAGCGCTCCAGCTGGGCACTCCACTGCCCGACGTACGTGCCATACGCGCATACTGACTGCACGGTGCGCGCACTGTCCGGCTCGCGCGCTGCACACTGCTTGTCCAGCACACATGCCTCCGCATGTCTGCTATCCGCCCGATGTGTGCGTCCCCACGCACACGTCCACTCAGCGCTGCATCACTTTGTCCGCCACACTGCAAAACTAACACAACAGCCCCTTATGCTCACCTCTTTGCACCTTGCTTGCGTCGTGCACATTGCTTACACCCGACGTGCACTCCAGTCAGCAAATGCCACCTTAGCCCCCTAGCTTGCATGCTCCTCATGCTGCCCGATACGATCACTCTCCACAAGTGCTCGTCGTGACCAAGTGTCGACCAAGATGCTCCACGCATTATCTTCCTCCGGTGCCTTGCGTCTTCGAACTCGCTTGCAAACACTTAGTCCACGTTTGTCCATTGTGCCACAATAACCAGCACATTGTCCACACGTAACGTACGTGTCTCATTATCACACGTTGGTTGCCCTCCGCGTGGTGTATGTGCTCCAATCCACACACATGCTGTACATCTCTTCGCTTTGGTCCTTCGCGTATCGCTGCACGGCACGCACAATGACTAGCTTGTGCGTGCTCCTTTCGCGCCATGTCTTACTCATCATGTCACGTGATGCACCTCCAAGCATGGAAGACTTTAGCCACTTGTTGCTCAACGGCCTTCTGCACTGCACAATGCTCCACATGCTCTCTCCATGTCTTGCATCCATCCTCGAGTGCCATCCGTTCCAAGTAGGCCAACCCGGATGCGCCTCCAAGCACACACCCATTGCACACTAGCACGCTATCCACGCTAATGCTAGGATGCGTCCCTATCTCTCAAGGGACCCGTGATGTGCCTCCAAGCATGCGTCATGTTGCGCTCGGTGTGCGACACACGCACTCCCGATTATACTCACCCAAAAAGGGCGTTACAAACCTCCCCCACCAAGAGAGCTCGATATCCTCGTCGGAGGTAGGAGTGTAAAAGGATCAGCTGGGCTGGACTCACCCACTTCATCCATCATCAAACATGTTCAATTCTCCATCTTTGGGTAAAACAGCATCAAATGGTCTCCGTGGCCTCGGCTTTACCATTTCTTCTTTTGCTAGTCTTCCCTTTAGCTTTACCGGCATCCTCTCTCTAATTCGGGCTACCAATGACTTGATAATGAACAAGATGTTCAACAGCAGCAATGGTCATGAATTTGAACAACTTGTCTTCTTTCAGCATGTCCTCCATATCAATCGTCAAGGAGCTACTTTCCTTTCACAAAGTCTGCACTATCCCCGTGTATTTCAACTCTCATAGGGATCACCTCGCTCGCCGCACCATGTTGCAAGGCTGGAATTGAACCTTCAATTCCTCTTTGAGCATCATCCAGGACTGGACCTTCTTCTTGATAGCGTGTGCATCGTCCACTTGCCTTGTACGCCACTATTATTTTATGTCCTACATCAGATACATGCTCATTATGAAAACTCTCACCATTTTTGGGACTACGAGCTGTATGGAATTTATGTTTCCACTGTCCCACTGAAAATTCTCGAGTTTCTTTGGTGTCTTTCGCTCTGCCAAAAAGGTCTCGATTCCGGCACTTTAACCTTGGAAGACGGCCTGCCCTATTGGGAACACAATCACACGACCTTCTTCAAGATGCATAGGTCCTCTTTAACGCATCCAACTTCAGGTCAGAAGCATCGGTGATATAGCTTCTGTCCTCCCTAAGTGAAGCCTCTCGTCTCTTCGCAAACTCTTGCACATCCTTGACTGTATTGGCCAACTCTTCGCCTCTTTCCACAATTTGGCGAACCTGCTCGAACAGCCCTATGCTTTGAGTTTCTGGAAACACTTCACCTGCTGTATCCTCATCTTTAGCATAAGGACATGCGCTGTAACGCCCCGAAACCTCTAGCTAATTATAAAACATCTATTCGTAACCATCTCATTAAACGTGCTAACATATAGCGTAACGAACCCAAACAAGCGTATTATTATTCAAAAGGAACGTTTACATAAGTCGCTTATACAACGTATACACAAGTTTAACTATCAAGTTTCTAGCACAACATAGATAATTAACTAAATGCCTCGAAGCGTCCTCCTACATCTTCCTTGTTCCTATCTTCAGGGGTCTCAAATCCGGCTAAAACATAATAGAAAACGATGTCAACATATACACATGTTGAGTAGAAATTCGCATACAACATGAGGTGTTCGTGTGAATTTGCATATTGTTATAAAAGCACATAAAACTACACATTAAACCATATAAATTTCAGTTCTGATCAAATCACATAAATTTCAGCTCACAAGAGCAACACAATCCAACACATTGTTACCATTTTCCACCTCGATGGGCGGCTACCTTATCTCGCCATGCCGTAATGCAATCACAATATTTGCACCAATTCCAACCAATCTTGGTGCCCAACCAAACACTCCAGTGGTCATATCCCGGGCATATGCCGAATTCCTACGACCCACAACCAATACATGAAACACTCCGTCCATGCAAGATGGGAATAGGCATGGATGACGAGAACTGTTTTAAGACCGGCAAGCCCATTGCCGCCCGGCCGAACTCTAGCCCCATCCACACCGAAATCATATAGGGCCCTTACACACATAATTTCAACACATTTGAATCACAATTTCAGCATAACACAAACCATTTCAGTAGCTAGTGCACAAATTTCAGCATGAAGTAACACAATTTCCGATTTTGCGAAACCGACATTAGCTCATACGAACATAAATTTGAAGCCTTCAAACCTCCTGAAACTCTTCACATATGTGCCTAAGGTTGTGAAATAGACTTTTATTTGGAAAAATATCGAGATTTCAGCTTACGAGAGCTGGAATTTGCAGACTGCGATGCGAAACACTTTTAGCGCGCAACCGCTGAAATTTCCAGTTCTCGTAACCCAAACCTCCAGCTTTTCAAAACCTGTTTCGAAAGCTTATTCTACACTGAATTTAAAGTATATAAACCAGGTTTTTGGTTGGAAATTTTTGGATTTTCCAACCGTGCAAAAATCGAACTTTTTAGCTTCGAAAGCCAAAGTTTCTGCATGAACAGTGATTTCAGCATGTGTACACCTCAAATTTTCCAGCTTTGAAACCTTAAAATTTTAGCTTCTAGCACATAATTAAGACTATAAGAAGATATAAAACATGATAATCATAGAACTCAAGCATCACTTAAGCATAGGTTCAACAAATTTCAGCATGTGTATTCAAAGATTGTAACCTAACATGCATCATAAACGCATATATAACTAACACATGTTGTATCCCCTTGGACCCAAGATGGAAACCAACTTGTGGTCACCTCCTAGGCCTAATTGGGAAGATAAAATACTAAGAGTTTGATAAATTCTAACCCTAACTCATGCCATAGGCCAATTTCTACCTTGATATGTCTTCTTCCTCTTCTTGTAGGGTTTGAAGTAGGGAGAGTGTTTGAAGGGGTGAGAGGGTTTCAAGACTTGAAGGATATGAGGAAAATTGAATGAGACAAGAGGAATGAAGTGTGTGTGTGTGTGTGGTCGGATTTTAGGGTGTGTGTGTGGTGGTTTTGGTATTTTTCCAAGTAATTTTACATATATACTAATAACAAGACATAGCATTAAAATAGCATTAAGTCCTTGTCTAATTATTGTCCTAATTGGCCAAGTATTTGGGTCTAAGTAGTTAAGTGTTGCTCTACTTTAACATGAGCCAAGCATGTGTTCTTGTATCTAGAAGGTATTGGCCAAGTGTATAAATACATTGTATCTAACAACTTGGAGGGCAAGACTTAATACAAGCCAAGTATTTACTCTTTTATAATTTTATCTCCCAAAACCCCTCCAAAAATTCGTCCCCCTCCCTTCAAATATCTGAAAAAAATAATTTGTTTCTTGTATATTATATAAAATTATTCATATTAGGAAAGAAAAATAATATCTAGGGGTAGAAAATACAATTTACTTATACTTTAGGGGTTTTTAGGGCATAAAATCCGAAAATTCATAAATAATTTAGAAAAATTCCAAAATCATGAAATTTAAACTTTATAAACCTGAAATTATATGTATATTTCCCAGAAATTAAAAATGTTTTAGTTATATTTTCGAAAATTTCAATTTATGACATAAAATTTCGAAAATTGTGTTTGAATGTCAAATGCCTCTAAAATTTGAAAATTATGGAATGTATTCAAAATTGTATCTTCTCCATGCATAAAAATCTAGAATACTTATTTATATTATTTTTGAAAACTCATAAGTATTTAATAGAATTTTCCAAGAGTGGTAATCGAAATTTGAAAATTAGCACTTTAGCTTTCAATGAATCCTAAAAATCAGGCTAAAATGTGAAACAAAAAGTAAAAATGACATTTTTAAGACCATAAGAGTTTATATCAATTATTTGAATAATAGGAATTACGGGATCGTTACATCCTCCCCTCCTTAAAGGAATTTCGTCCTCGAAATTCATTCTTACGTATTGAAATGTCATACTCTTCTGGTAGATCGAAGGTAATGCCAACTTATATACTACCGCTCCTATTCTTCCAAATAATTTAGAGGAACCGTCATAACTCGGTTTAAACTTTTCATTTGTTTTTCCCAAATCTTAATTCCTTTTCCTAATTTAAATTCCAAATCTTTTCGTCTCTTATCTGTGTAATTCTTTTAACGGCTTTATGTTTCTGTCGTTTATTTTCGAACTACTTTGATGACTTTGGTGATTTCCCATACTAACTTTGGGCTTTACTTTTTCCAACTTCATTCCAACATATTGTGGGTCTATATCTTTGTTCATAAAGTGCTTCGAATGGGTCATGCCAAATATAGGTTGATAGTTATTGTTATAGGAAAACTCGGCTCATGAGTGGTGTCGATTCTCAACTGAAGCATATCCTCAAGGGTTTGTATAATCCTTTCTATTTGTCCACTAGTTTGAGGTTGGACAGAGGTATTAATATTCAACTTAGTGGTCAAAACACTTTGTAATCCTTGCCAAAATGTAGAACAAACCGTCGGTTTCTATTTAAGACATATGCTAACCTAGACACCATGAAATCCAACTATGTCTTGTTTGTAAATCACACAATGAAGTGAGAACTTGTCATAAGTCTATTGCATCGTGGTCTTGCTAGGTCCAAAGTAATCCTATAACGAATCCCGAGTAATATGTTCAAGGTTTACTCAAATGTTTTCCGGATAGATAAAAATTCAAATCTAAGGTGTATACGACAAAGCTAAAAAAAAACTAATTCATAGGAACAAAGGATCGGCAAGTGAAAGAAAGCCATAAATTTAGTAGGATTTAAAAATATTTGTCAACATTTTCATATTAAATATCATTTAAGAATATACAGAAAGAATTTTATTAAAGATCAAGGATAACTTATCAATCCTCAAGACTTGCTTCGAATGATTTTCATGTTTAAAGTTACAAGTAAGAATGGAATAAAAGACCGAGAATATGGAAACTTTTGAATAGCTTCTTTGTCGAGTGAAGTGTCATATAAAGAAAAATTTGAATTGGCGTAAATCTTAGAGGATTCAAGATTTCAATAGGAAGCGGATAATTTGGAAATTTCCTATATCACAATTTCTCAAGAAGGAGAAAAAAAAAATTGTTAATTGAAGAAACATTCGAAAGTGCCTTAGAAGCAAAAGAGGATTATTGTGGAAACCAAAATCAATAACTGCTATTGAAGTTAGCATTTAAAAGGATGTTAAAGACAAGATTGGCTTTTCTTTTTTCTCCATCAAACAACAAATATTGGTTGTAAAAGATATTCCGAATAAATGTCAACATGTAATAATCAAACTTATAGTTTTAGAAACAATTCACATAGAATATAGGTTTCAAGGGTTTGATTAACAAGTATATTCCCCATGGAGATTTATAAAAGGTTGTTTCCAAACAAAATGAATTTGAGGGATATTTTGAATAAGTAATGATGAGGATATACGAAAAGAATTAGCTAAGAAATAGAATTATCACAAGAGAATCGTCATTTACCTATTACACGCTTTACCTAAAATAGAAAACTATAAGTAAGTTCGTCATCCTAGTAGCTTTATTACATATCTTTATTCTATTCCATAGTTGCTCTTATTTCCCAAGTCTACTAAAATTCCCCTCACATTCTTACTTAATTTCAAATCCAATTTAGAATATACTGAAACTTCTTGTACTTAATCAAATAACTCATCAATATCAAATAACACATCAATATTGGGTAGTGGCTACTTCTACTTCAAGTGATAATTGTCAGATGTCTACAAAAGAGATTAGATAATACATGGCCAAAATTGATTAATATTCTATCTAAAGGATGGCAAACTGAAAGCGTACCTTTAACGACTGTAAGTTGTTATGTTACCTCGTACATCCATCCTCGCAGTTTTGATATATCCTCTCCAGTTCCTTTTACCTTTGCCACCCCGGAATTATTGTATCACAAAGTTTCATAATTTTCCAATTGTTCCGTTGTACTTTTCAATTCTTAATACCGTTATCTTAGATTTCGAGCCTTAGACCACCACAACTTCCAAATCTTTCTCTCCTCAATTTCGACAAAGAACATAGCTTCTACCTTTCCCAAATCTCATGGTCCTATTTCAGTACTAAATTGTAACATCTCAACATCCCTTTCTTAGTACTACCTCTACCAAAAGATACGTTTTCTCAAAATATAATTCAATTCAATACGCAATCCAATCGATGCATTGAAGGTTTTAGCACAAATCATATATACTAATATCGACTGTCGGGCGTGGTGACTCTAGAGATGATTCCTATCGTTCAAGAGGTAGATTTCACACACGTAGAACTTACGTCACATAATTCCATTAGCAGTCATTTACCACTATAACCCAAACAAAATTCGCCTTATACTCAAATTAGTCAAGTATTTGCCATTTAGGGGAGCAAAGTATGCACTGGTCGGCCGCCCAGCCACACCCGCCACCCCGTATGTCAAACACCACCCAAGGAAATTCATCACTAATTAACCTTCTCGGATCAAGCCCATCTCCTTTCTATTTCGAAATCTTACGCCGAGGATCCTTACCCAGCACAACTTAGGTGCAAACCCAAATATATTTCAATCAAAGACGAAATCCAATAGATACACTAGACGTTTTGTAGCAAAAGTCACACATACTATTACCGACTGCCAGGCGTTGGGACTCTAGCGGTGGCTCCTGCGGGTTCAAGAGGCGTCTTCCGCACACGTAGCACTTTGCCCCGTAGGCTCAAAACATTCAAGACATAGTACTTGGCCTCATGGGCTCAAGACTTTCAAGATATATAGTACTTGGCCTCGTGGGCTCAAGGAGTAACATTTGCTCTACAGGCTCAAGAGGTGGCTCCCGTGTGCGTAGTACTTTGCCCCACAGAGCACTTAGCTCCCGGTATTCCGACTGGCAAGTGGCTCTGATACCATCTGTAACGCCCCGAAACCTCTAGCTAATTATAAAACATCTATTCGTAACCATCTCATTAAACGTGCTAACATATAGCGTAACGAACCCAAACAAGCGTATTATTATTCAAAAGGAACGTTTACATAAGTCGCTTATACAACGTATACACAAGTTTAACTATCAAGTTTCTAGCACAACATAGATAATTAACTAAATGCCTCGAAGCGTCCTCCTACATCTTCCTTGTTCCTATCTTCAGGGGTCTCAAATCCGGCTAAAACATAATAGAAAACGATGTCAACATATACACATGTTGAGTAGAAATTCGCATACAACATGAGGTGTTCGTGTGAATTTGCATATTGTTATAAAAGCACATAAAACTACACATTAAACCATATAAATTTCAGTTCTGATCAAATCACATAAATTTCAGCTCACAAGAGCAACACAATCCAACACATTGTTACCATTTTCCACCTCGATGGGCGGCTACCTTATCTCGCCATGCCGTAATGCAATCACAATATTTGCACCAATTCCAACCAATCTTGGTGCCCAACCAAACACTCCAGTGGTCATATCCCGGGCATATGCCGAATTCCTACGACCCACAACCAATACATGAAACACTCCGTCCATGCAAGATGGGAATAGGCATGGATGACGAGAACTGTTTTAAGACCGGCAAGCCCATTGCCGCCCGGCCGAACTCTAGCCCCATCCACACCGAAATCATATAGGGCCCTTACACACATAATTTCAACACATTTGAATCACAATTTCAGCATAACACAAACCATTTCAGTAGCTAGTGCACAAATTTCAGCATGAAGTAACACAATTTCCGATTTTGCGAAACCGACATTAGCTCATACGAACATAAATTTGAAGCCTTCAAACCTCCTGAAACTCTTCACATATGTGCCTAAGGTTGTGAAATAGACTTTTATTTGGAAAAATATCGAGATTTCAGCTTACGAGAGCTGGAATTTGCAGACTGCGATGCGAAACACTTTTAGCGCGCAACCGCTGAAATTTCCAGTTCTCGTAACCCAAACCTCCAGCTTTTCAAAACCTGTTTCGAAAGCTTATTCTACACTGAATTTAAAGTATATAAACCAGGTTTTTGGTTGGAAATTTTTGGATTTTCCAACCGTGCAAAAATCGAACTTTTTAGCTTCGAAAGCCAAAGTTTCTGCATGAACAGTGATTTCAGCATGTGTACACCTCAAATTTTCCAGCTTTGAAACCTTAAAATTTTAGCTTCTAGCACATAATTAAGACTATAAGAAGATATAAAACATGATAATCATAGAACTCAAGCATCACTTAAGCATAGGTTCAACAAATTTCAGCATGTGTATTCAAAGATTGTAACCTAACATGCATCATAAACGCATATATAACTAACACATGTTGTATCCCCTTGGACCCAAGATGGAAACCAACTTGTGGTCACCTCCTAGGCCTAATTGGGAAGATAAAATACTAAGAGTTTGATAAATTCTAACCCTAACTCATGCCATAGGCCAATTTCTACCTTGATATGTCTTCTTCCTCTTCTTGTAGGGTTTGAAGTAGGGAGAGTGTTTGAAGGGGTGAGAGGGTTTCAAGACTTGAAGGATATGAGGAAAATTGAATGAGACAAGAGGAATGAAGTGTGTGTGTGTGTGTGGTCGGATTTTAGGGTGTGTGTGTGGTGGTTTTGGTATTTTTCCAAGTAATTTTACATATATACTAATAACAAGACATAGCATTAAAATAGCATTAAGTCCTTGTCTAATTATTGTCCTAATTGGCCAAGTATTTGGGTCTAAGTAGTTAAGTGTTGCTCTACTTTAACATGAGCCAAGCATGTGTTCTTGTATCTAGAAGGTATTGGCCAAGTGTATAAATACATTGTATCTAACAACTTGGAGGGCAAGACTTAATACAAGCCAAGTATTTACTCTTTTATAATTTTATCTCCCAAAACCCCTCCAAAAATTCGTCCCCCTCCCTTCAAATATCTGAAAAAAATAATTTGTTTCTTGTATATTATATAAAATTATTCATATTAGGAAAGAAAAATAATATCTAGGGGTAGAAAATACAATTTACTTATACTTTAGGGGTTTTTAGGGCATAAAATCCGAAAATTCATAAATAATTTAGAAAAATTCCAAAATCATGAAATTTAAACTTTATAAACCTGAAATTATATGTATATTTCCCAGAAATTAAAAATGTTTTAGTTATATTTTCGAAAATTTCAATTTATGACATAAAATTTCGAAAATTGTGTTTGAATGTCAAATGCCTCTAAAATTTGAAAATTATGGAATGTATTCAAAATTGTATCTTCTCCATGCATAAAAATCTAGAATACTTATTTATATTATTTTTGAAAACTCATAAGTATTTAATAGAATTTTCCAAGAGTGGTAATCGAAATTTGAAAATTAGCACTTTAGCTTTCAATGAATCCTAAAAATCAGGCTAAAATGTGAAACAAAAAGTAAAAATGACATTTTTAAGACCATAAGAGTTTATATCAATTATTTGAATAATAGGAATTACGGGATCGTTACATGCGCATCTCTCGGAACTTGATCATCCACAAATCAAAATCCCTGAACCAGGAACAAAGCAAATCTGACTTTGTCCAAATTTACGCATAAAATCAAACCAACGACACATTTGCGAGTTTGAGTTTCATGCCCCCAAAACCATGTTGACGCCCATTGTCAACTTGGCCTTCGCTGCAACAATGAACAAGAGCAAACCTGACTCTATTTGAACTTTGAATCAAGTGAATCTAACTTCCCAACTTGATTCGGCTTTGATCGGCAACAAGCAAATCTTCGTTCTGAACTTGTTATGATCTGGATCAAGTGAATCCTCCTTCCAAACCTGACCCATACGCCGCAGCGAATGAACAAGAGCCAATTTGACTTCCCAACTCTGTTCGGATAAGAATCAAGCGAATCTAACTTCCCAACTTGATTTGTTTTTGACCAACAACAAATGAATCCTCCTTCCAAACCCATTTGTGGTCGGGATCAAGCGAATTCTCATTCAAAACTTGACCCGTGCATAGCAGCAAATGAACAAGAGCGAATTTGACTTCCCAACTCTATTCGGGCTTGAATCAAGTGAATGTAACTTCCCAACTTGATTCGGTTTTGACAAGCAACAAGCAATTCCCGCGTTTGAACCTGTTCTGATCGGTAACAATCGGATCTTCATTCCAAACTTGACCCAAACGCAGTAGCAAATCAAGCAAACGATCCTTTCATCAACCTGACTTAAAATCTGCAGCAACCAAGCCTACGAACCACCGCAAACCTAGACCAGATCTACTCCTATACATAAATTGGATTTTCTTCGCACTAACAGCCGCATCGACGCCCTTCGCCAATCTGCTCCTGATGCCAGTTTGCGACCCCTTCGCAAATTGATCTTTAACACCCCACAAATCAAACACGGCCCCTCCGCAATATGATTTGGATCTAGTGTACCAACGACAAGATCGACAACCTTTTTGTAAATCTGTCTTGGATTTTTTGCACCACAAACCATGTCCACGACTTCTTCGCAAACCTGGTAGTAACGCAGGAGGAAAAAACCAAATTCACAACTTCCTTGGCGAATCTGGACCAGATGTACAACTGTACAAAACCTGGATTTACAGTACCATAACCCAACACAGGACCCCTTCGCGAACAGGATTTTGATACCAATTTTTGTAGGTATCTGAGCATGACCAAATCCACGAATGTCTTTGTGAATCTGCCTATGATATCGTCACAGGTATCTGAGCGCGACCAGATTCACATTCCTCTTTGCGAACCTGGCTCTGATACCAAATGTCACAGGGCTAATTTTCAACGTCTATTTTCTCGCTTTACTTAGCCTTATGCGGCCGAGTTTCCCCACGAAACACGTAAGCCTTCCCAACCTCACTAATCACTCGTGTTTCCCAAAGTGTTTCCCACCCACAAGTGTTTAACATAGTCTAACGAGAGTATCACCAAGAGGACCTAATTTACAACAACAGACATGCACATGAACCACACGTTCAAGCACATCACAACGAAAGCCAAACATTTATGGCCAAAGCCAACCTTCTATTTTATTCCATCATAAAATACAAGGAATCCTCTATTGTACAATGATACACTCTTCTAGAGAATGTTCTCTCACGCCTATCTTTTTTAGAGGCACACACTCTCTATCTCTCTCCCTAAAATCATGCCATCAAAGGCCAATATAACGCAGTGGACATCCCCCAACTGCTGGGAGTTTAGAAGCCTTCCTGCTCCGCCAAGTGTCCTGGTGGTTTTCCCCAAAACCACCTTAAGTAAGCCAACAACCCAAGTTGATTGCCAACAACCACTAATGTCTAGGAACTGCTCAAAGGGACAAGGACAACTGCTTTCACTTGCGTAATTGCTCTCCTCAGTCAGCAACCAGCTCCTTCTATCACCAATTGATCATCTCTCTGCATTACGCACGCGGATTGCGCGTGTGCTGCCCGTCGTGTGCGCCTTACACGGCGCGCGCACTGTTGCGCGCCTTCCAGCCCGCGTTGATGCACGCTGCTCCAGTTCCAGCATGCTCCAGCCTTCTTCTTAGCTGCACAGAGGCTTGCCACAATCCCCCGCGCACATCCCAGCTGGCCCACGCATCTTTCATACATGCTCACATGAACCAAGTGTCACAAGATGCGTCGCCATCCCGCACGAAGTCCGAACATGTACCTGTCCATGTACAAACACATTAGTCCGCCAATAGGTTGTGAAGCGTTCCAGCTGTGCACTCCACTGCCCAACGTACGCGCCATGCACGCATGCTGACTGCACTGTGCGTGCACTGTTCGGTTCGCGCGTTGCACACTGCTTGTCCAACACACAAGCCTCCACATATCCGCTATCCGCACGACGTGCGAGTCCCCACAGACACGTCCACATAGCACTATATCACTTTGTCCACCACGCTGCATAGCTAGCACAACAGCCCCTTGTGCTCGCCTCTTTGTGCCTTGCTTGCGCCGTGCACATCACCGACACTCGACGTGCACTCCGATCAGCAAATGCCCGCCTTAGCTCCCTAGCTTGCGTGCTCCTCATGCTGCCCGATATGATCACTCTCCACAAATGCTCGTTGAGACTAAGTGTCGACTAAGATGCTCCACGCATCATGTTCCTCCGGTGCCTTGCGTCTTCCAACTCGCTTGCACAACACTTAGTCCACATTTGTCCAATGTGCCACAATAACCAGCACATTGTCCACAGGGAACATACGTGTCTCATCATCACACGCGGGTTGCCCTCCACTTAGTGTACGTGCTCCAATCCACACGCACGCTGTATAGCTCTCTGCTTGGGTCCCTCGCATCTCGTTGCACGACACGCACAATAACCAGCTTGTGCCCGCTCCTTTCACGCCATGCCTCACTTGTCATGTTGCGTGATGCACCTCCAAGCATGCACCACTTGCCACTTGTTGCTCAACGGCCTTCCGCACTGCACAATGCTCCAAATGCTCTCTCTCCATGTCTTACATCCATTCTCGAGTGCCATCCGTTCCAAGTAGGCCAACCCAGATGTGCCTCCAAGCACACACTCATTGCACACTAGCATGCTACCCACGCTAATGCTAGAATGCGTCCCTATATCTCAAGGGACCCGTGATGCGCCTCCAAGCACGCATCATGTTGTGCTTCCTCCGTTTGGTTCTTGGATTTTGGTAAGGAAAATAAAAAGGAAAATTTTTTCTTTACTTCAAATAACAGTACATTTTACTTTCATTTTTGATTATGTCCATTTTCCTTTCACTTTTTTTCACAAAAATCTTTGTTCCAAACATAGTTTAAAACAAAATAGAGAAAAGAAAAATTGACAAATAAAAAAAAGGATAGATTATTTATATCAGCAGCTAGCTTGTAATTATTTTGACGAATGGTATACACTAAAATGTTGGACGCTATTCCAAATATTTGTGTTTTATGAATGACACAATGTTATTCTTTAAGAGAAAAATAAGAATAAGGAAATCACAGGTTATAACCTGCAACTGCTAGACTCTGACCTAGTATTATATTCTAACCTCACTGACGACGTCACTCTGAGAAAGCATTATCTCTTGTTAATCGGTATGGCCTATAAATAATTAAATATCCACCTTTTTTATTTTAAATTAATATCCACATTTTAAAGCAAGAATCCATTATGGCTTTTTTCCCAAAATTTGTGTCCTGCAAGAGAATCATATCAAAAAATGGTGAAAAATCCAGAACAGAGCACCTAGTGAAGGCTTTTGAATTTGTTTTTTATTTTGCACTTTTTGGGATTCGAGGTTTTCAAAGTATTTGATTTCTGAAAAAAAAATTAAAAATACCTTTGAACAGGATTGTGAAACCGAGCCAAATTGTGCGTTGTAGCCCTTGAAATGTGCACAACAATTTTTTTTTTTTATGTTGGCCTAGTTTGGTGACCTCGGCCAATGAGATTATTTTTTTTTATTTTTAAATATTGGCCGGGGTCACCAAGCTCGGCCAACAATTTTTATTTATTTTTTTATTTTATATTGTTGGCCGGGGTCACGAAGCTTGACCAGCATATTAAATTTTTAGCTTTTCTAGATAAAAAAAATGCATAAATTCGAGTTTGTGATCATGTACGTCCACCCCAGACAAGAAAAAAAAGAAACACAAACAAATAATGGTTGACTTAAGTTTAGGAAACAAAACATACGTAAATATATTAGAACTAAATAGATTAATTGAAGAAACAAAACAAGAAAAATACTTGACTTCAATTAGAAATACTATGATACAAATCAAATATTACATAGAAAAATATAACGGAGATTAAATTTTTTATGTTGAAAATGTAGAATAAACGAAAAGATAATAAATTAGTGTTGCTTTGTACTAGCTTGCTGGCGTTATTGGGCACGTACCCTTACTATTTCTCTTACTTGTGCTTGGTCCATCTAATTATGAATGCAAGTAGTAACGTCACAGCTACGTCGTTGCTCCTTTAATCGCTCGGGATTATGGACTAATTTGAAATCAGCTACCGGCCAATACGCCTCATCCTAAATAGGCTCGAATCTACCCGCATATGTTTGATGGCAAGAGTCTACACTGTAGTACCACACAAATAATTTATTGATGTCCATAGAAAACTGGGTTGCAGCTGCTAAGACATATGAGCAGGGTATGGCAAATTGTTGCCAAATCCCATACTATACTACACTTGCAACATATTAACATAAATTGGGTGTTCTTTGACAATATTCCAAAATTTTACGTGCATTACCCTAACATCTAGCGGCTCAATCTCATCATCTACTATTACTAATTTGGACCTATGACTATCTTGGTCATATAACACATCTAAACTCTTAGGGCCACCCAACTGATGATGATTTGCCATACCTCTCGAAATAACATTACCAAAAATTGATTGCAAATACATATATACGTTGATTGCACACTACTAGAAAAAGAGCAAATAGCCACGGATTTTAGCCACGGGAAAAATCCGTGGCTAATCCGTGGCTATTAGCCACGGATTAGCAACAGTTTTCGGTGAAAAAAATTTTTGAGCTTTAGCCACGGATTGGCCACGGATTACCCGTGGCTGATTTAGCCACGGCCAAGCCGTGGCTAAATGTCGTGGCTAAATTTGGCGCCAGTTTTGCCGCCAATGGTTAGCCACGGCCAGGCCGTGGCTAAGGGCCACGGATTAGCCATAGCCTGACCGTGGCTACGCCAGCCACGGCCTAGCCGTGGCTAAAAATTTTTATTTTTTTTTTGCAACAAATATGATTTGAACTCTTGACCTGTTAGTTAAAGTTAGAGC